>CAUYLG010064468.1:0-233361 GCA_963573385.1 Cacajao melanocephalus | reverse complement strand
TCTAGGTCCTTGAGGAATCGCCACACTGTCTTCCACAATGGTTGAACTAATTTACACTCCCACCAACAGTGTAAAAGTGTTCCTATTTCTCCACATCCTCTCCAGCATCTATTGTCTCCAGATTTTTTAATGATTGCCATTTTTGTCAGTTTCTTAATCAAACTTTTACAGTAGGTAGCTAGTCAGGCATGAGCATGGCAGGAGAGGGCTCCACCTGGCCAAGAATGTCAGGCAACCAGCAGGTGATGGCCAAGGGGTTATTAACTGTCTCTCTGAAATAATAATTGGTCACAGCCCGCACCAGGGAAAGTCAGTCTCCCTACAGATAGAAAAAAACCTGAAACTGGTGATGGGCAGCTTCCCAACAGGATCTCAGGAGTTGGGCAAATGGGCTTAAGTATGTGCATTGAGAGGTGAAATGGTGGGGTTTAACTGGTATATGACCTTCCAGGGGCATTCCTCCAGTAAAGGGAATAACGCTTCAGGTGAGCATGTATACAACTCCAACATGCACACTGCGCATGCTCACCTCCCAAGTGCGGGCAGGTCACTGTGCATGCAGGTAACCCACCCCAAGGGAAGAATCAGGAGAGACGGGATGCAAGACCCTGAAAGCGTGCCAGCATATAAACCCCAAGTCAAAATGTCAAAGTGTGCACTTGTCCTTCAAGTTGCCCACTTGGCCCTCTTCGAGTGTACTTTCCTTCCTTTTGTTCTTGCTCTAATGTTTTTTAATAAGCTTTCACTCCTGCTCTAAAACTTGCCTTGGTTTCTCCTTCTACTTTATGCTCCTCAGTCAAATTTTTTCTTCTGAGGCGGCAAGAGTTGAGGTTGCTGCAGACCTGTATCGATTTGCTACCTGTAACAAAATGGTTTGCTTATGTGATGATGTTTATTCTCAACAATGACAACTGATCATTTTGTCACAACTGATTATTTGTCTGTTTTTGAGATAGGGTCTTGCTCTGTTGCCCAGGCTGGAGTGCAGTGGTGCAATCTCAGCTCACTGCAACTTCCGCCTCCTAGGTTCAAGCATTTCTCCTGCCCTAGCCTCCCTGGGGTACAGGTGTGTGCTCCCACACCCAACTAATTTTTGGATTTTTAGTAGAGACAGGGTTTCAACATGTTGGCCAGGCTGGTCTCGAACTATTGACCTCAAGTGATCTGCCCACCTCAGCCTCCCAAAGTGCTGGGATTACAGGCATAAGCCACTGTTCCTGGCCACAACTGATTATTTTGTTAAGAGTCTGAACCAGAGTATCCATTACCAGTTTTAGTTCTATAGGTTTTTTCTTTAATCTCCTGTTTTCATGAACTTCATCAAATACCTGAGCACTGAGGTTCAGTCCCACCAAATGCTTGATACTGTCAGAGGCATGTAAACCGGAGTAACTCCATCTTAAATAGGAACTAGGCAAAACAAGGCTGAGTCCTACTGGGCTGCATTCCCAAATGGTTAAGGCATTCTTAGTCCCAAGATGAGGTAGGAGGAAGGCACAAGATACAGGTCATAAAGACCTTGCTGATAAAACAGGCTGCAGTAGAGAAGTGGGCTAAAACCTACCAAAACCAAGATGGCAACGAGTCACCTCTGGTTGTCCTCACTGCTACACTCCCACCAGTGCCATGACAACGTCATGCCATGGCAAGGTCAGCAAGTTACCATACATGGTCTAAAAATAGGAGGCATGAATAATCCACCTCTTGTTAGCATATCATCAAGAAATAACCATAATAATGGGCAACCAGCTGCCCTCTGGGCTGCTCTGTCTGAGAAGTAGCCATTCTTTTATTCTTTTACTTTCCTCTAAACTTGCTTTCACTTTACAGTTCACCTTGAATTCTTTCTTCTGTGAGATCCAAGAGCCCTCTTTTGGGGTCTGCATCCAGACCCCTTTCCTATAACAATGCCCTTGTAAACAAAAATAAAATTCTAAGCCACGTAGCTTAATGAATGGACTCCTTTTGGCCAAGTGGATCCCAAATAAAACACTTGTTAAGGCCATGATGGGAAGTGGAGGTTGAGGCCAGACACACTTTGTTATGCATTCCTCCCTTTGGAGTTTAGGCACAAGTGACCAGTATTAGCATTAAAATAGAAATCTTAAGACTGATAAAACAGATTGTTGGTAGTTATAACACACCCAACTCCTGCCTGATTCTGGTATAACATCACGTGATAGTGGCCCTAAAGGAAATCAAAGTGTTTTATCCCAAAATATATTTCTTTGACATATTTTGGAATGGGCCTGCAAAGCTATCTTCTGTGGGGGAAATTTGCATTTTTTAGAGAATCCCCTTCTCTTTCCAGGTCTTTTCCTAATCCAGGAGAGATTTAATACCTTTTAAGGTCTGATAGACATTTATTATCTATGCTCTCAGAAGCTGGTTACTTAGAGGCTTCAGGTACCTAACAAGAACCTTGGCTTCCACAACCCCCCTTATCTTAAGCATTTCTTTATGTCAACTTCAATTTCTCAAGCAAAGCTTAATCCTTTCAACCCACTGCCAATCAGAAAATCTTTGAATGCATCTCTGACCTAGATGCACCCCTCCACCCACATTCCGGCTCCCTGCTTCAAGATATCCTGCCTTTTATATCTTATAGATACTGATTTATGTTTTTACCTCTGTCTCTCTAAAATGTATAAAACCAAGCTATAATCCAACCACCTGGGCACATGTTTCAGGACCTCCTGAGACTATGTCACAAGCAATGACGCTCATATTTGGTTTACAATAAACCTCTTCAGGCTGGGCGCGGTGGCTCATGCCTATAATCCCAGCACTTTGGGAGGCTGAGGCGGGCGGATCACCTGAGAGGCCGGGAGTTCGAGACCAGCCTGACCAACATGGAGAAACCCCATCTCTACTAAAAATACAAAATTAGCTGGGCATGGTGGTGCATGCCTGTAATCCCAGCTACTCGGGGAGGCTGAGGCAGGAGAATCTCTTGAACCTGGGGGGCGGAGGTTGTGGTGAGCCAAGATAGAGCCACTGCAATCCAGCCTGGGCAATAGGAGTAAAACTCTGTCTCAAAAAAAAAAAAAAAAAAAAAAGAGTAAACCTCTTCAAATATTTTACAGAGTTCGGCTTTTTTGTCAACAACCTCAAGCCTCAAATAACAAAAGCAGTCCAATAACGCACTGAAGTGAGGACCAGTTGTTATAGGAAAGGGGTCCCAATCCAGACCCCAAGAGAGGGTTCTTGAATATCATGCAAGAAAGAATTCAGGGTGAGTCTGCAGTGCAAAGTAAAAGCAAGTTTATTAAGAAAATAAAGTGGTGAAAGAACAGCTACTCCAAAGACAAAGTAGGACGTTCCTGAAATTAAGAGGAGGAATACATCCACTCTAGGTACAATGCTTGTACAATGAGGAGATGTGCTCTGCTACAAGGGTTTGTGATAAAGGATTAATTTTCTTAATTACTATATTTTGTAATAATTGATGTAATTATCTTTAAAGCAACATTAGGGATGCCTTTGTTTTCCAGCTATCAGGATATCTGGACACCCCCAAGTCTGGGTCTGTTTAGAAAACATTACTAATTTCTTCCCTTAACTGTAAACATTTAGAGGTTAGGAATGCCTAATTTTCTGAGAATGCAGCCCAGCAAGTCCCAGCCTTATTTTCCTAGCCCTTACTCAAAATGGAGTCACTCTGGTTCAAATGCCTCTGACACAGTAACTACGTGAGTATGCCCTTGGCTATGCGCTACTTATTTTCCAGTGTCAACTCTTTCATTGACAGTGTCCGTATGTTTCTGAGAAAGGGATAGCTCAGGAAGTCTGAAAGGGAATCAGCCTTACAAGCTCTCCAACTATTGGTACTTCTCTATAGTGAGCCACAGTGAGGGGAAGGCCAGTCAGCAGCCTGGAGTGGGGTTCTGCTTCCCTGATCCAAATAGGTTCTTTTCTCTGTGTACAAACTAGACCTTTATTAGAGCTTCAAGCTGTTCTTTACTAAAGAGTCAGGTGAATGTTCCTGAGTCATGTGGAGTCCATAGGCAGAGACCAGGCATTCAGCTTTTGGTCTACTCCTCTCCCCAGCCTTAAGCAAGATGAGGGCAGGACCTCACTTCATAAGCCATCAGGTAACAGGTTATCTCTGGAGCAATTCTCCGTTTCTTTTAGATAAGCCACCCTTTAGCCCTCAGAATAAAGATTCAGCCCCTAGTTTCTTTTGCATTTCATAATTTATTTTTGCTTAATATTTGTCTCCATTTGTCTCTGCACAGAGAGATTCTGTAAAGAGGGAAGAACAAGGGGAGTCCACTGAGTGCTTTCCAGATGCATCTGGTTTCCTTCTAAAGTACCACAAATCAATGTGCCATTATGAGGATTAACTGAGGATTAATTTTCATTCCATCACTATGCAATCTAATCTACATTAGAAACGTCTAATCTTCCTATTGACATTTGTCCCTTTCTTTTTCTGGTTTTCATTTCAAAGGACCCTCACATTAACTGCACATGGCTCTACTTAAGCCACCTGGTTAACTAAAGCTACGATTTAAATATTTCTCTTTAATCCCCAAGTTTATTCTCTGATAATGGGGTGGAAAAGTGGATAGTCTCCTTTTATGCCACCACACTAGTCGAATGTTTAGTTGTTTTATAAATTTGTAAGCACACAAGGCCACAGGATACTGACTTGGATGAACTTAAGCAGAAGGAGATTACTGGAAGACTGTTCAGAAGCTCAGAGTGATGAGAGCCAGGACAATCAGACCTAGAAATGGGCAGGAATCAAGAGGGATCTTGGGGATTGGGCATTAGAAACCCAAGCAATTTTCTTGAAGCAAGATAGTGAAAAGCACATATCATCCTTGTGGGAATAACGTCCACGTTTTCCTGCTGTCTGCCTGTCAACAGTTCAATAGTCTGAGCCCCAGAAAAAGCATCTGATGACTGAGATTGGGCCACATACCTGGACCCTGCTCCTGCAGAGAGCCAAGGAGGGCAAGGATCTGTTTCCTTCAGCTTTGGTAATGGAATGTAGTCACCAGGAATATCAGCCCCACTAAGACTACACACAATGTAGATCTGTGAATTCCAAAAGGAAATGTGAAGGCACTTAGGGCAGCCAAAACAAAACAAATGCCAACCACAACTGTTTTTTTTTCTCTCTTTGAGACAGAGTCTAGCTCTGTCACCCAGGCTGAAGTGCAGTGGCATGATCTCGGCTCACCGCAACCTCCGTCTCCCAGGTTCAAGCCATTCTCCTGCCTTAGCCCCCCGAGTAGCTGGGACTACAGGCGTATGCCACCACATCAGGCTAATTTTTGTAATTTTAGTAGAGACAGGGTTTCATCATGTTGGCCAGGCTGGTCTTGAACCCCTGACCTCAAGTGATCCACCCGCCTGGGCCTCCCAAAATGCTGGGATTATAGGCATGAGCCACCAAGCCTGGCCATAACTGTGTTTTCAATGGGCCTACTAAAATGTAGGAGAAAGGAACCGAGAAATAAGGATGGAAGGAAACAGGGAGGAGGGTGAAAGAAAATGGAAGTGAGCAAGAAAGCAGGAAACATCCACTCAAGAAAAATTGTTTTTTGGCAACAAATTTTCTTGAGTGGATGTACAATAGGTACATCTCTATGCAAGTCAGCATGGCATTTTTCCTCTAACATGATTTTAAAAGCTCTCTGAAAGCTCAGAGACCAGAAAACACACCTTGGTGACCTAGAAGTATAGTCATCTTCTTTGACCACTAGATGGTGCTTTACGTATAGATAGGAGGACAAGGATCCTGAGAACGTTCCCAAACACTTGCATGTTTATGAAGCTCTTTTACTTAACAATCATTCAAGAGATATTGGGGAAATGCAAGCCCAGATGAGGGATTCCTAACCTAGCCGTACAGATAGGCAGGGAAAGGTCTCCTTACAACAGCTGAGGCTTGCGCCGAAGGACAGGATAGAGATTGGGAGGGAAATTCCAATTTAAGAAAGAACCACCAGAAGTAGAGAGGCTTGAGAAAGCACATTGTCTTCTAGGAGTCACAGGTGGTAGACCGAGAATGGACAGTATTTCAGGTGGAGGAAACTGAACAAAGGTGTGAAAAATATACACACAGATTTAGATTAAACTATGGCTCTTCAATTGTTTAGCTTGTTATTGGTTGTCTCAATTCTGCATCCTATGACCTAACCTTGGAAAAGTAGGCTGTTTGGGACTCAGATTCTATCCCTCAGAATACTCACCGTTTTCCTTAGCCAGTCCTTGCTCTTTAGCGTCCCCATTTTCTTGTCCTTTTCTGTGCTAGAGGTATATTGAAACGGATTCATTGGAAAACTGGTATTACATTAAATACTCTGAACCCCACATGTTTATGGAATACTTAATACTATACAAAATAATAAACAAAAGTGGCTGGGCATGGTAGCTCATGGCTGTAATCTTAGCACTTTGGGAGGCTGAGGGGGGCGCGGATCATGTGAGGTCAAGAGTTCTAAAACAGCCTGGCCAACATGGCGAAACCCTGTCTCTACTAAAAATACAAAAATTAGCTGACTGTAATCTCAGCTACTTGGGAGGCTGAGGTAGGAGAATGGCTTGAATCCAGGAGGCGGAGGTTGTGGTGAGCCAAGATTGTGCCACTGCATTCTAGCCTGGGCGATACAGCAAGACTCCATCCCCCACCCTGCAAAAAAAAGGGCAGAATAAGCAAAAGCCCCTATTCTATAACACTGATGCATCTGTTTGCATCTTATTCCATGATTTAAGCAATCATTATGTATTCTGTCCTTATAATATATCAGATACTATGTTAGCACTTTACATATATCTCACTTAATCCTTCATACAATCTGGAAATATAATAATACACATTTTATGGATGGTGAAACTGAAACTCAGAGAAGTTGAATAGCCTGCTCAGGGTTTCCAGAATAGCTAAATTAAAGGCCTAGGGTTTAGTTTTCCACTAAAGATTCTCATGGCTGGCTTCTATACATCATTCAGGTCTCTGCTCAAATGTAATCTCAGAGAAGCTACATTAATCTATCTGAAATAGACATCTTACTGTGCATCCAATTGTCCTGCCTAATTTTTATTTGTAACTTATTATTTTATTTATATTTGTATTATCTGTATCTCCTACTAGACTATGATCTCTGTTAGGGCAGACTCTTGGTTGTATTCGCTGCTTATTACCACACTACCCAGACCAGAGCCTGGCACATATTAAGGAGCTCAAAATTTTTTTCTTAAAGAAGAATTGACTCTTAGACCCAAACTCTTAGCCACTATGCTATATTTTGTCCCTAGATATGATTAAGAAGGTTTACATTTTGAATAACCTGATACCAAAAAGCATGCTGCACAAAGCCTGTATATGGAATGTGCCAAATGGTATGTACACTGCCAGTCTATACGCTTTTAAACTTCGAGTTTAATTTGTATACAGTAAAATAAATACATAAGTATGTATGTATTTTTACAAATGTATACACTTTTGTAACCACCAGCCATATCAAGATATAGAATATTTTTTAGCCCCCAAGGAAGCTCTCTTGTAATAACTCACAGTCAATACTCAGTTTTCATGTGTTGACAAAATATACTTGGTTTTCGTGTGTTGACTTTGTATCCAGAGATAAATATTCTGATTTCTATTACATAGGTTAGTTGCTGGTTCTTGAGCTTCACAAAAATGCAATCATATAATTTGTACTTATGTCTCTCTTCTTTTGCACACCATATTATTTTGGAGATTTATCTGTGTTCTGTATATCAGTGGTAGTTTATTAATTTGTTTATACATTCACCTGCTAGTGGATGTTTAGGTTGTTGCCAAGTTTTGGTTATTAAGTATAAAGCTGCTTTAAATATTCTTGTATAAGTTTTTACAGACATATGTACTTATTTTAGGGGACATATACTTAGGAACAGAACTGCTATATCATAAGGTAGATGTTTGTTTCACTTTCTTTTCTGAAAAGTGCTGTTCAAGTGTTTTGCCCATTTAAAACACTTTCTTACTGATCTGTAGAGTTATTTATGGATATAATCCTTTATCAGATATAAGTATTGCAAATATATTCTTCTTTGTAATTGCCTATTCAATTTACTGCTAATGTATTTTGATAATAGAAGTTCTCAATTTTAATGAAGTCAAATTTATCAATTTTGTCTCTTAAAGTTAGTGCTTTTTCTGTCATGTTTAAGAAATCATTGTCTACCCCAGAGCGTGAAGTTATTCCGTTTTCTTCTAGAGCTTTATTGTTTCAGATTTCAGAGTTGGGTATATGATCCACCTTCAATTAATTTTTGGATTTGGTGTGAGTTCGAGTTTATTTTCTTTCCCATATGGATATGCAGTTGTTGAAGTACCATTTAATAAAAACATTATCATTTCCCCACTGAATTGTGGTAACACCTTTGTTATAAACTAAATGACTGCATATGTAGGGGGCATTTCTAGACTGTTTTGTTACATTGGCCTATTTGCCTGTCCTTGCACCAATACCCCACTACTGCTTTATAGTTAGTCTTGAACTCTGATGGTGAAGTTTTCAACTTTATCCTTCTTTAATATTGTTCTTGGCTATTTTAGGTTCTTTGCAGTTCCATATAAACTTAAAATTTATCCTGCTGAAGTTGACCACATATTTCACCAGGGTTTTTAGAAACTGGGTTTGCATTGAATCTACTTATCAAATTTGGGAAAACTGACATCAATTTTCAATCTTTTGATTCATGCACATAATATAGCTCTTCATTTATTAACATCACCTTTAATTTCTCTCAGCAATATTTTGTAGTTTTGACTATTATTAGCCTTATGGAACTTTTCTTAAATTTGTTCCTAAATATTTGATTCTTAAATGTTACTATAAATTACATTTTAAAATATTTTATTTTCTGATCATTTCTTGATAGTATATAAAACATACTTGGTTTTCATGTGTTGACTTTGTATCTAGAGAGCTTGCTAAATTAATTCTAATAGTTTGTATAGTTTTGGATTTTCTGGCTTCACAATCATGTAATACATAAATGAAGATAGTTTTACTTTTTGTTTTTAATCTTCATACCTTTTATTTCTCTTTCTTGGCTTATAGAACTGTCTGGGACCTACAGCATAATGATGAATAGCAGTAGTGGTAGTAGGATCCCCATCTTATTCTTGACTTTGGAGAGAAAACGTTAACCATTGATAATGACACAGCTACAGGGTTTTATTACTAGATAACCCTCTGAGATTAAGGATGTTTTATTCTATTTCTCCTTTGTTGGGGATTTTTTTCTAAAATCATCAATGCATGTTCAGCTTTATCAAATATGTTTTCTTCACCTATTAAGATGATTTTATTCTCCCCCTTCCCCCAATATTATTCTGTTAATGTGGTGAATTATAATGACAGAATTTTAAAATGTTAAATCAACCTTTTATTCCTGGAGTAAATCCTTCCCTGTTATGGCATATTATGTATTTTTTTACATTCCTGGAATTCCATTTATTGATATATATATATTTTTGTTTTTAGGGACAGGGTCTTGTTCTGTTACCCAGACTGGAGTGCAGTTGTGTGGTCATAGCTCACTCTAACCTCATACTCCTCGGCTCACCCTATCCTCCCACGTCAGCCTCCTGAGTAGCTAGGGCTACAGATGCATGCCACCACACCCAGCTAATGTATACAAATTTTTTTAGAGACAGGATATCACTATGTTGCCCAGGCTAGTCTCAAACTCTTGGGCTCAAACAATCCTCTCACTTTGACTTCCCAAAGTGCTGGGATTACAGGCATTAGCTATCACACCCTGCGAATTTATTGATATTTTGTTAGGATTTTTACCTCTATATTCAAGAGAGATTCTGGACTATAAATTTTCTTACTTGTAATGGTATCAATGTTTTGCCAGTCTTTGAGTTTAGAAGCGTTCCCTCTTTTTTTAATTCTCTGGAATAGTTTGTGTAAATTGCTATTATTTGTTCTTTAATTATAACTAAGAATTCAGCATTAAAGCCATATAAACCTGGCATTTCTTTGCAGGAAAGTTTTTTTTTTAATAAACATATATGAAAGTAATTTGCTTAGTTTATGTCAGCACAAAGTTAGTAATTTTCTTTTTTTTTTTTTTTTTTGTTGAGACAGAGTCTTGCTCTGTTGCTCAGGCTGAAGTGCAGTGGCACAATCTCAGTTCACTGTAACCTCTGCCTCCTGGGTTCAAGTGATTCTCCTGCCTCAGCCTCCCAAGTAGCTGGGAGTACACATGTAAGTCACCATGACTGGCTAATTTTTGTATTTTTAGTAGAGACAGGGTTTTGCCATTTTGGCCAGGCTGGTCCTGAACTCCTAACCTCCAGCGATCCACCCTTCTTAGCCTCCCAAAGTGTTGGGATTATAGGCATGAGCTCACCATGACTGGCTAAATTTTTGTATTTTTAGTAGAGAAGGGGTTTTGCCATGTTGGCCAGGCTGGTCTCGAACTCCTGTCCTCCAGTGATCCACCTTTCTTGGCCTCCCAAAGTGCTGGGATTACAAGCATGAGCCACCACACCTGGTCTACTTAGTCATTTTCTATGGCTAATTTCCTTGGTCAAGATAAAAGTTATTATTATATCTTAAGTAATATAATTTATATAAAATAATAAGCCATAGATATGTCTTTGCATTAAGAAAGTTAAAAACTATCAGGCTCAGTGGCTCACATCTGTATTCTTAATACTACTAATATTCTTTAGTAGAGATGGTGAAACCCCATCTCTACTAAAAATATAAAAATTAGCTGTGTGTGGTGGTGTGTGCCTGTAGTTCTAGCTATTCAGGAAGCTGAGGCAGGAGAATCACTGTAAACCCAGGAGGCAGAGGCTGCAGTGAGCTGAGATTGTGCCATGGCACTCCAGCCTGGAAGACAGAGTGAGACTCTGTCTCAAAAAAAACAAAGTTAAAAATTGTTATTCCTCAAACTTATCCTTCTCAGATTTTGCTTCATGTATTTTGAGGCTCCGTTATTAGGAGCATATATGTTTATAATTTTCATGTCTTCTTGATGAATTGAGACCTTTTTTTTATTATGAAATGACACTCTGTGGTAACATTCTTTGCTCTGAAGTCTAATTTGTCTGATATTAATACAGCCTCTCCAGTTTTGTTAGTTAATGTCAGAATGGTATATTTGTTACCACCCTTTGAGTTTTAATCCATTTATTTATATTTAAGATGTATTTCTTGTAGGCAGCAAATAGTTGTGTTAGGCATTTTAACCAATTCAACAACCTCTGACTTTTAGTTAGGGTATTTAGACCATTTATTAGACCATTTATATTACATTTAGGTAATTTATATATCATTAACATTGATATGATTGGGTTTAAATTTATCATCTTGCTATTTGTTTTTTATTTGTCTTATCTGCTTTTTGTTCTCTTTGTCCTCTTTTTCTGCCTTGTTTTGAACTGAGTATTTTTTTATGACTTCATTTTATCTTCTTTGTTGGCTTGATATAAGTCTTTGTTTTATTACTTTAGTTGTTAACTACAGGGTTTATAGTATACATACTTATCACCATCTATCTTGTGACAAATTTTGATAATTATTTCTTTAAATTCTTTTTCTGTCTGCAAGTTTCTCTCCTCATTTAGGGACTTCAGTTATAGTCATATTTGTCTCCTTATAGTTGTCCCACACAGCTAACTGATATTCTGTTCTTTATTTTTCCAGTAATTTTTCTCTCTGTAGTTCATTACAGATTTTTTTTTTTTACTATTTCTTCAAGTTCACCAATCTTTCTTCTGACACTAACCCATCCAATGTATTGTTTTCATCTCATGCATTGTAGTTTTAATCTCTAGAAGTTCTTAGTTTTTGATATCTCCAGTGTTGCTACTTAACATTTTTAATCTTTTATTTTTGCTTCTTGAACATGTTCACTACTAATACGATAATTGTTTTAATGTTCTTGTCTACTAATTCTATTATTTGCATCATTTCTGAGTCACTTTTAAATTGAATGATTTTTTTCCTCATTATGGATCATACTTTCCTACTTCCTTGCATGCCTGGTAATTTTTTGTTAGATGTCAGACATTATGAACTTTACCTTGTTTGGTTCTTGATACTTTTGTATTCCTGTAAGTATTATTAAACTTGCTTTTGGGATGCAGTTAAGTTACTTTAAAACAGGTTGGCTAAAAGGGAGTTTTAGGTCTTCCTTCTAGCTTTATTGGGAAGAACTGAAGCAATATTTAGTCTAAGGTTAATTTTCCCCCTACTGAGCCAAGACCATTCTTTGTACTCCTACCTAACACCCCATGAATTATGAGGTTTTCTACTCTGGCTGTTGGGAAAAGATACTTTTGCTGGATCTCTGTGATCTGTGGACACTGTTAGCTCTGATTCTTTTCGATGGTTCTTTTCTCTGGATATGGGTAGCTTCCTCACAAGCTTGTACAAATCAGTACTCAACTATATACCTTAGGGGACCCTCTGAAGATCTCTGGAACTTTCTCTCTCTGCAGTTTTGTAGTTTTCTCCCATCCCTGCATTGCAGTCTGAAAATTTTCTCTAGGCAGTAAGCTGAGGCAACTGCAGGATTTACCTGTGTTTCCCATCTCTCAGTGATTCCTTTGTTGCCTAATGCCTTATTCTGATTTTCTAGTTATATATTTCTACATCTTAAAACCTTGAATGATATAGTTATTTTTGCTTTCAATAGTCAATTTTGTTTTATTTTTATCTATTAATTTATCCTCCCTAGAGCTGTTCATTCTTTTTTCCACTTTCATATTCTATCTGGTATCATTTTCCTTAAAGCCAAAGAACATCTTCTGCTTTTTTCTTAGATTTTATTTGCCTGAGACCTTTTTTTGTTTGTTTTTTGAGATGGAGTTTCACTCTTGTTGCCCGGGCTGGAATGCAATGGCACGATCTCAGCTCACCTTAACCTCCACCTCCTGGATTCAGGTGATTCTCCTGCCTCAGCCTCCTGAGTAGCAGGGATTACAGGCATGTGCCACCACACTCGGCTAATTTTGTATTTTTAGTAGAGATGGGGTTTCTCCATGTTGGTCAGGCTGGTGTCTCGAACTCCTGACTTCAGGTGATCCACCTGCCTTGGCCTCCCAAAGTGCTGGGATTACAGGTGTGAGCCACTGTGCCTGGGCTACCTGAGAAATTTTTAAAACTTTGTTCTTGATTTTGAAAAATATTTTTCCTGAGTATAGAATACAGGTTTGGCAGTTTTTTCTTTCAGCACATGAAAGTTATCATTACATACAGTTTTGTACTTGGATGCTTTAATTATGATGTCAGTGGATTTCTTGTGATTGTCTTTATTCTCTAGTTGCTTTTAAGATTGTCTTTTTAATATTTGGTTTAATAAGTTTGACTTTTATGTACCTACATGTCATTTCCACTGTATTTATCCTATTTGGGGCTTGCTAAGCTTCTTGAAGATTTTATTAATACCTTTCATCAATTTGGAAAGTTATCGGCTATTTTTCTCAAATGATTATTTCTTTTTATTTTGTCTTTCTTCTCTTCCTAGAACTTCATATATTTCACATTTCTTACTGTGTGAGGTTCTTTTTACCTTTTTCCTTTTTGAGGTTCAATTTGGACAATTTCATTAAGTTCATTTGTCTGGATATATGTTGTTTTCTGTCTACTATCAAAATCTTCAAGTAAGTTCTTTACTTTTTAGTCATCTTACGAATTAACTGAATTTTATTTAAGTTTGCTCTCCTAGAATTCTGGGTTGCTTCTTTTAAAGAAAAACCCTCATCAAGATATATACAATAAACTGCACCCATTTAGAGTGCACATTTGGATGAATTTTGATAGCTGTAGTCTCCTGTGAAGTCACTGCCACACTCAAGATACAGAATATACCCATTCCCCCTTTGCAGTTCATTTCTCCTGATCCTGGCCCCAGCCAATCACTGATTTGCTGGACTCACTATAAATTAGTTTGCATTTTCTATAATTTATATAAATGAAACCACACAGTATGTATTTTTTGTGTCTTGTTTCTATCAGCATGATGATTTTGAGGTTCATCCATGCTATTACCTATGTCAGTAGTCCATTCCTTTTTATTACTAAGTAGTGTTACTTTGTATTGAGGTACTACCACTTGTTTATCCATTTTCCATTTGATGGACACATGGGCTGTGTTACATTTTTGGTTATTGTGAATAAGGCCACTATGAAGATTTGCATTTAACACTTTGTGTGAACCCCCTTTTTTTAAATATCTACAGGTTGAATTCATAGAACTGGAATGGCTGCTCATATGATAAACGTATGTTTAACTTTATAAGAAACTGCCAGTTTTTTGAACTACATTTAACTACCTTTAGAGTACCTTTAGAGTTACATTCACACCTTTAGAGTATAAACTCCAATTGTTCCACATCTTCACTAACATTTGGTATTATCAGTCTTTTTAATTGTGGCCATCCTAATGAAGTGATGTCTCACTGTAGTTTTAATGTGTTTTCCTAATGACTAACCATGTTGAAAACCTTTCTGTCTGCTTACTGGCCATTTGTGTATCTGCTTTTGTAAAATGTATGTTCAAATATTTTGTCTAGGGGCCGGGCGCAGTGGCTCATGCCTGTAATCCCAGCACTTTGGGAGGCCGAAGCAGGCGGATCACAAGGTCAAGAGATTGAGACCATCCTGGCCAACATGGTGAAACCCTGTCTCTTAAAAAAAAAAAATATTTTGTCCATTAAAGAAACTGAATTATCTTATTATTGAACTTTGGGAGATTTTAAAAATATATTTTGTATACCAGTTGTCAGGTATTTGTACTGTGAATATTTTCTACTATACTGTGACTTTCCTTTTCATTTCTTAATGGTGCCTTTAAAGGGTAAAAATTTTGAATTTTGATAAAGTCTAACTTACCAAGTTTTTAACTTTTATGATTCATGCTTTATGTCTTAAATATTTGCTTAACCTCAAGATCACAATATTTTTATGTTATGTTTTATTCTAGAAGTTTTATATCTTTTGCTTTTAGATTTAGGTCTATGATCTACTTTAATTTTTGTATATTGTATGAAGTGAATTGGCTGACCAACTTATATATTGCCTAAAATATTTTATAATTTTTACAAATATATTTATCAGTATTCTCCATTTTAAAAAATGGTCAAGAGGTATTCTTTTGTTTATAGACTATACATTTGGTTTTGCCTACGTAAAGTCGTATAAACTTACGGTAAAATGGGGCAAATACCCGTAGGCTTAGAATTTTTGGAAGCCAAAAATTTTTACTTTTACCATTATTTCTTTAAGTTTATTGGGATATACTGTTAACATTTATAGTCATTATTCCTACTTTAACAACAAACAAGGCTCAGAAATATTAATCTTTTATTCGGTTATAAACACAAACCTATTTATGTTAATACTAGACGTGAGCTCAGATCTCCAAATGCCAAATTCCTCACTTTAGCTTATGTGAGATGGAAAAAAGGTACAAAATGTTTATAAGAGGGGCAGGTCAGATGAGTACAGCTTAAATATTAACTTTCTCTTCTATTCATAAATAGACAATGTTACATACATGGGTATCATTATCATATTTATTATTCATTGACAACATCTATTAAACATGAAAAAGCCCTACTGTATGACTTTTATTCTGCAACGAGTCCAGGTAGAATAATGATAGTGTATTAACTCCTACTTGAAATGGTCTATTTTCAAATAGTCTGACTTGATGAGTTTTCTGTATTTTTGTTTTGGGAGATCATTCCACAGCTTAATGTCAAGATAATCTCATTTATCACCTGAGCTAATTTACTTTTCTTCATTTGTGTTGTAAGAAAATGAATGCATCTTTGCAGTTTCACCTGTCAAAAGCTTCTAAATAGCTGTCACTCAATCACATTAATCATTTTTAGCCAGCCTTCCTGTGGTTATCCTTTTGGTTATTTGGTAGCTTTCCCTCATCTCTCTGATTAGTTGTTATCTGATATATGGATTACTTATATAATGAAATTCAAACTTCTTTTCAATATAATACAGAATATAGTAGTGATTAGGTCATCCTCTGATTCAAGGCCTTCAGGAACTATCCACACCTTCCAAATAAAGTTCAAGCTTCTTTGTTTAGCATTCAGGTCAATCACACTAGTTAGGAGTTGATATAGTTTGAATATTTGTCCCCACCAAATCTCATGTTGAATCGTAATCTCCATGTTGGAGGTGGGGCCTGGCAGGGGGCATTTGGATCATGGGGGCAGACCCCTCATAGCTTGCTGCTATCCTCATGATAGTGAATGAGTTTCTGCGAGATCTGGTTGTTAAGTGTCTTCTTCCCCCGCCCACTCTCTCTCTTGCTCCTGCTTTTGCCATGTGATGAGCCTACTCTTGCTTTGTCTTCCACTATGAGTAAAAGCTCCCTGAGGCTTTCCCAGAAGTTGGGCAGGTGCCAGCACCATGCTTATACAGCCTGCAGAACCATGAGCCAATTAAACCTCTTTTTAAAATAAATTACCCAGTCTCAGGTATTTCTTTATAGCAATGCAACAATGGCCTAATAGAGATGTAACATTCCTCCCCCTGAACTCACATGACACTGTCTTCATACCTCAAACATGACATTTAACATATGCTATGGTTGGGTATTTGTCCTCTCCAAACCTCATGTTGAAATTTGATCCCCAATGTTGGAGATGGGGCTTAATGGGAGGTGTTTTGGTCACGGTGGTGAAACCCATGAACAGATTTATGACCTCCCTAGGTAAGGAGTAGGTGCTCACACTATTAATTCCTCAGAGCTGGCCGTTAAAAAGAGCCTGGCACCTCCCTTACCTGTCTTTTGTTTCCTCAGTTACAAAGTGATCTCTGCATAGCTGGCTCCCCTTTGCCTTGGCCTTTTGCCATGAGTGGAAGCAGCCTGAGGCCCTCACCAGATGCAGATACCCAATCTTGAACCTTCCAGCCACCCTGAATTGTGAACCAAATACATCTGTTTTCTTTATAAATTACTCAGTTTCTCAGGTAGTCCTTTATAACAACACAAAATAGACTAAAGGTAATAAATCTTCACAATACAGTTGCAGTTGTACAAACATATAATTTATGTGCATTCAAGTCTAAGTAAAACTTAAAGAGAATACTTTAAATTGAAATACTTCAGTTTTAACTGCCAGTTCTGTATCATTCAGGTTCAATCAGAGAAGCAGAACCTGTAAGAGTGATAGAAAATATGAAATTTATTATGAGCACTTGCCCTTACATAGTTGTAAGAGTTGGTTAAGTCATCTCTGTCTGGTGTTGCCCTCTGTGTCTGGTGTAGGGCCTAAAGCTGGCAAGGCCAATAGGAAGAAAAGATGGTAATGAACTGGGGAAGAATAAGGAAAGATCAGAACTGGTGAGAACAATCTGGAACCCACAAGTGAAATCGCCTTTGCAAAAATTACGACGGTGAGAAAAATCTGACATAGGAAAAGTATGACAGTAAAAGAAATCTATCCTAACGAACTCCATCTTGCTTCTAACCTCCAAGCTGCCCTTGTTCATCCCAGGCATAGGCTGAACTAACTTTGGGAGGAATTTATAGCTTAACTTTGAAACAAAGATGATAACAGCCCCTCCCTGAAACAAATTCCCTCCTTGCATGAAGACCAGATGGCCTTTGTAAAACCAACAAATTAGCCACAAGCTCGGAAACCATGGCCTAGCAGTCATGCAGCCAGAGGCCACAAGACTGCTAACCTCCCCAATTGCTCCTATAGATCATATTACTATTGTAAAAAAGATTGGTATTTGAGCCGATTTTTCTGACCTTGCATTCTGATGGATTAGTGACACATTCCAGACCAAAAAATTGGCTCATCTAGTCTTACGGCCTCCACCAGAAACTGACTCATCACAAGAGGACAGCTTCAACTTCCTATGACTTCATCCCCGATCCAACCAATCAGCATTCCCCACCCCTAGCTCCTTTCCCACTAAACTAAAAAACCCTAGCCTCTGAATTTTCAAGGAGGCTGATTTGAGTAATAATAAAACTCTAGTCTTCCATGTAGCCAGCCCAAACTGTATTAAACTCTTTCTCTATTACAATTCCCCCATCTTGATAAACTGGCTTCATTTGGGCAGTGGACAAGAATAATCCGTTGGGCAGTTACACACAGGCAAGCTAGATCCTGTGAGGACAAACTGCAACCTACATCTTTCCTTGCATCCAACCTCAGTGATGTGAGTGTCTTACAGGATTAGATGGTGCCTTTGGCAACACTGCTGCACATGTACCTGGTCTAAGATTTAGAGAAGCAAATGAGGAGATCTGGCAGGAGCTGCAGAGCTAAAGAGCTGCAGGCCAGGCTGCTGGCCCATGCCTACACAGTGAGCTGACAGATTAATGCCTGGCCCTACGATGACCTTCAGGGCTTCAGATCAAATGGCTGCTGCTTTACTTCTGCCTTCCAAATCTCATACACATTCTCTTTTGACTAACCCTAACCTAGAATCACATAGGAAAGGGAATTCTGGAAAATGTAGTTCTATCTTGGCTAAGTTGACATTCTATGAAGCTACTGCAACTCTGTTTCTGGGTAAATCCTTGAGTAAGCAAGGGACTGAAGATATACATGTGCTATATTTTCAATCTGTCTCAGTTCATGAGTGCATTTCATAGTGTAAGCATGGTACAGTGTTGAGTACATACGATTCTACTGTTTGGTTGAATTTTTAAAATAAGACTGCTTTCCTAAACTCTAGCCAACTGTTTCATCACATCTCTCCTGAAGAAAGTTATCTGCTCCAGTGTGAGGGAAGAAACTGTTTGCACTGGGTCTATAAACTGAGAAATGGCATACGTGGGTGTCTGACATGGTCCCTTCCTAAGAAGGGTTTTCTAGAGCAGTTTTCCTATATCCAATTTTCTTTTTTTTTTTTTTAGACAGTGTCTTGCTCTGTTACCAGGCTGGAGTGTAATTGGGTGATCTTGGTTCACTGTAACCTCCACCTACCGGGTCCAAGTGATTTTCCTGCTTTGGCCTCCCGAGTAGCTGGGATTACAGGCACCTGCCACCATGCTTGGCTAATTTTTTGCATTTTTAGTAGAGACAGGGTTTCACCATGTTGGCCAGGATGGTCTCGAACTCCTGACCTTGTGATCCGCCTGCTTGGGCCTCCCAAAGTGCTGGGATTACAGGTGTGAGCCACCACACCTACCCTCTAATTTTCAATTTACACTTTGACTTTGAAATCCAATCCTGATTTCAGAACCTCCTGCAGTAAATATTTGTTAAAATGATGAAAAATGAATTGTGAACTTCTCATCTGTGGGATTCTCTGGTGTCTGCATTCCTTTTAGCAAGTAGCAAAGGGCTTGGCACAAATTAGATACTCAATAGATGTGGGTTAAATTATTTATTGTCAATTTCTATTCTGGTGTTGTGTAATGAGTACTTTTTTTTTAGCAGTTATTTTTTCGTTTTTTTATTTTGTTATTTTGTGTATGTGTGTGTGTTTTCTTTTTCAATATTCTTCCAAGTTGCCTTTAATATAAGCCACTTAATAGCGTGTGTGCCTTGGGACTTGGGTAAAAATGACGGCCCATTCAATGTGGGTTTTGCAAAGCAAGTTGGAGCTGGCAAAAAAGTAAATGTACATTGAAATACTTGGGAAAATTTTGGCCCTGTTTGTTTCTGTCAGTTTTTACATAAATTACTACACTGTCTTCCTCTTTGATAAATTACCTTAAATGTAA
The DNA here is from genome assembly GCA_963573385.1 of Cacajao melanocephalus. Taxonomy (NCBI): domain Eukaryota; kingdom Metazoa; phylum Chordata; class Mammalia; order Primates; family Pitheciidae; genus Cacajao; species Cacajao melanocephalus. Next base: position 213,669 of record CAUYLG010064468.1, on the reverse strand, counting down.
TAAAGTAATTTATGCTCTTGGTAAACAGTAAATAAAGGAGAAAAGTTATTGGAATGCCACTTCCTCCTCCATACACAATTTTCCAGGATCTCAAAATACCACTGTTAATTTTTGTGTATCTTTCCTCAAATATCCCATATGTTTACAAAAATATATATGAATATGTATGCATACTTATATACTTATATTTGAAGGAAACAGGATTACATTATATATACATACTATTCTGATACTGGTTTTCACTTACTGTAATTTGAAACTTTTTCAACATCAGCACATAAACTGTTGAAAATGTATTTCAATGTATGTATTCACAATTTAACCAATTCCCTATGATGGTCATCTTAGGCCAATTCTAAGAATTAGCATTACAAACAATGTTGCATATACATATATCTTTGTATGTATCATGCCAATATATATAAGGAATAAATCTGTAGCAGTGGAAGTGCGTGGTTTGCCTGAGTTTTGTTAGAAACTGAAAAGTATGTATTTTCAATATATATATTTATAGCTCATTAGAAGTTTCTAGTGAACACAGGGTTACATGTATCTATACAGCCTCTTTTGTCAAGAGACATTTGACAGAAGGAAAATAAGACCTTGGAAGAAAAGTCTTTGTCCTTATTCTTTTTAGAGCTTCCTTTTGCCATCCAAAATTCACTAATAATTAGCATCCACAACCATCTTCTGGAACTGAAGACAGCTTTTCTAGAGATTAAAAGTATCATCACTATAATTCAAAATCGAATGTACTGTAAAACAGTTTTTATAAATTTATTATCTTAATATGGAACAATAATGCCAATATTGCCACTAAAAAATAGCTAGAATTATCTATTAGAATTGATCAGATGCATTTCTCATGACCCATGAATCTACTCCTAGTTATATACACATCAGAAATGAGTATATACATCTGTCAAAAGTGTTCTGTGAGGATGTTTGCAGCAGCATTATTCCCAGTAGCCTCAAAGGGAAGCAACTCAAATTCCCTTGAACACTGGAATGCATAAATTGTGCAATACTCATAGAAAGGAATAATATGTAACAGTGTAAATGAAGAAATGATGTGAATTCGAATAGAGCCAGACACAAAAGAATACATGCTATATGATTCCAAAGATTCAAAAGGGAAAAGGAACCTGCAGTATGTATTGGCTAATGACTGGAGGGGCAATGAGGTGCTGATCTGTGGAATGTGCTAGCATTCTATTTCTTGACCTGGATGGGGTTTGCATAGGGATGTTCAGCTTGTGATAATTATCAGCAGAGGGGAGAACATGCACAAAATTCTTCAGGATGAGACTGGTGACAGGTAGAGACAAAGGGGAAATGACAGTAGTTAAAAAAAAGTCAATTCCCTCCTCCCCAGTTCTCCAGCCCTCCATTTCCTAGGAAGAGAGCCCAGGGAAAAGCAAACCAAGAAACAAACTCCAGCTCAAATTCAAACTCTCAAAAGATCTGGGGACTCAGATAACCATCTCTCTGGGCAAAAGGCATTCCTCGATTTGTCCAAGGTACCAAAACTACCACTCTAAGTACGTTTCTTCGCTGCCCGGGGTCACAGAAGTGAAAAACTATGTACATATTTTTAGTTACTACCAACCTCGCTGCCTCGAGCTCCCGCATCACCTGGGCAACCTGGAAGCTGCCCATCTAAGGGGGTGAGGTCGAATCCCAGCCTTGACGCCTTAGCAACCGAGCGAGCCTTTCTCGCGTCCCAGCAACTTGCCCCGCCCTTCTCTCTGCCGGGCCTGTTCTTCCTGATCCCCCTCCCCTCCTCGAGGCTGCAGCTCACCCCTCAAGGGGTCTCTCGCTGGTCTAGAGGGCTCGGGTCTGTACACAGTGCGGGACAGCAGTTCCGGCGGCTCCTGCAGAGGGATCAGCCCAAGAGCCAGAGCGGTGGGGAGGGACAGCGAGAAAGAATGTTTTTTATTTAAGAAAGAAGAGAAAGAGTCAACAAATTCAAGATTTTCGTCATTCTTATTTTTTAAGGCAATCCAAAGCTCCGTGGAGAAGGGGCTGGAGGGTGGGAAAATCATTTTGTACACACTCCATGTAAGAAAGAAGAGACCCATCGAGGATTCAGTACGGAGTCACCTGGAAATTGGAGATGTTGGACACGACTGCCCCTGCTCTGCAGGACCTGGGCAGGCAGGTGCTGCCCACGCTGCCCTCGCTGAGCCAGGAGGGTAAGCGTAAAGTGTGTTGGGTAGCGGGGAGTGGGGTGGCCCTGGGGATTGAACCTTCACCTGCTTGTGGGGGAGGCAGGGAGATCCACTTTTCTATTCCCTGGCTCAGCCTGGCCTGCAGTGGCTGTTTCCTTGACAACCAGCTGGTAATCACAACAGGCTCACGTTGGTCACCCAGAGACACTTTTCTAGTTTTGATTAAACTAGGTGATGCACAGACAGCGCTTAGTTCAGGGACTAGCACAAAGTAAGTGATCAATAAAGGTTAGGTAAAAACAACCACTCCCTCCCCACTCACTGGGACGGATCACAACCCTTTTGCCTACCTAGAGAAAAGAAGTGCAGAGACCCTAAATGGCTCCTTTTGAGAGTTCATGCAAAGACAGTTGCTTTTGTTGCCTTTGACATCGTGCAGTTGCATTAAGAAAATGAGATGATCATAAAAAAATACAGGGTAAGTACTTTGGAAAGGGACTTGGCACTGGAATGCATAAATTGTGCAATATTTGGCACATCTGTAAAAATCTACAGATTATGGTGATGGACTTGACGACAGGGGTGAGGGATAAAAGACGTCTCAAGGATGACTTCTGAGTTCCTGGCTCATATAACTGAACAGATAGTGGTGCCATTCATTGAGAGTGAAATCCTGGATAAAAGACAAGATTTAAGGGCAGAAAGATTATGGTTTTAGGAAGTTGAAGGGCATTTGTGAGATGTCTAAGTAGGCAGTTGGATAAATGGGTCCAGAATCTCAAAGAAGAGGTGGCAAGGAGTCTGGGTCTGTAAATAAACATTTTGGAATCTTCCTGAGTGTGGGTGTGACTGCTGAAGTAGAGAGTACAGAGTGAAAAGAGAAGCAGCCTAGGACTGTACCTTGAAAGACCCTACCACTTAGTGGTTGGGTTGAGGAGGATAAGCCTGCAAAGGAGACTAAGAAGAAATGGCCAGTTAGGAGAAAACCAAAATGAGAGTAGCAGTATAAAAGCCAAAAGGAGAGGTGCTTAAAGAGAGAGGGATTGATTAACAGTGTCAGACATGGCTGAGGGCTCAGAAGAGGTGAAATTAAACACGTTCATTGAATGTATTGACAAAGAGACCATTGGTGACTTCAGCAAGGGCTTTACTGGTAGAATGACAGAAGTTTAAGTCAAACTACTATTTATTAACTTTCACAAATGAGCTATTGCAATGAGGATGAAGATAAACTTCAAACTCAGCAAAACATAAATTAACTTTCATCAGCGTATATATTCATCATTGCATATTCTTGCTGGTTCCGTGTATCTTGGAAAAGTTTAATATTATGTAATTATAGTGCTTAGAAGGCCCTGTCATCATCTAACAGAGGTGAACTGGGTAAAACTTGAGTCCATGGATGCAGGAAGGCTGTAGGTCTTCCACACAGCACACTGCTCCTTTTCCATTGCATTATGCTCTGGGAATATGTTTCTTTGTTCAAATCATCCTTTACTATTCTGCTATACTATTCCATATATCAGTATTTTGATTTTAGAAGGTAAATTTATAATATCAGGAAACTTCTGGTTTTTGACATTAATGTCTTTTTCAAGCATATATTATTATATAATTTACAGAACAGGCATGTAGTTTTTTTTTTTTTCTATAATGATCATATATAAGATACAGTATTCCTGTTACTTGGCACTGTGTTCAAACATATGGTTGAGTGCATGAAATGTTAAGAATTTGAAGTCACATGAAGACTGAACTGAATCTAGAGTATATGTCTAGGGATTAGTTCCTTATAATAGTGATTCTTGGTATTTTAGTATTTGATTGAAATAAATAATAACCCTGGCTTCCTTTAAAATATAGAAGTACTATATTATTCAATTTACTTTTTAGACTTGATATTTTTCATTTTGAGATATAATGATATCCTTTCTGACTCTTTGGGATGTCAGAAAAACTCAAATTTAGAAATTACAGTCTGTAAGATTTCCAAATCTATTCCGATTGAATTGCAGGGGCTTCAAGTTTCCTAAGGCAAATGATATGCATAATTTCTTTTCTCTTCAATGAGAAACAGCAAATTTTAGTTTAGAATAGTTAGTTCTGCTCTTATATAATGCTATTAGGCTTTATGAAATAAAACAAGATAGCGGGCTTGAACACATCATCCAAATGAAGACCGACAAAATCCTCAAATTTTCAATTAAACTCAGCTGAGTCTTTTCGCTAGGGTTTGGTTGCAAACTATATACTTTCTCTTGGCTCTAATGAAATCATTTCCTCTTTGGTATAGCTGTTTTCCTAAAATATGAGCTTTTAGAGGTTAAAGACTTTTAAAGTCATAAATTTAACAATTTTGACTTAATAACTTTGAAAGTTCTCCATGTACATCTGGATACTGAGATTTTGCATTTGTGAATTAATGAAATTTTTGGTCATGATGAAAATTTTAATTCAGTATACAGTTAGGCCTGGTTCTTAGTTCTTAGCAGGCAGTAGAAGAATTCCTTGGGCTGTGGGTGTGGCGGAGGAGTGGGGAACAATGTAGGATGGGCAGAGTAGGGGAAATGCCTGATTATAGAAAGTGATTAGTTAGGGGCAGAATCTTGACCCTCATGCTCATCGTAGCATGCAGCCCTAATTTTACTAATGGGTGAGTGAGTTTCCATCACCAAACTTGTTCCCAGATATTCATAAGAGTCATTGCTACATCTCATCCACCAAACCTGCCTCTTCCCTGGCCTATTAATAAAAATATTTATAACTCTGATATATCATAATTAAAAGACTGCAGTCTCCCTACTTTAGTTAGTGGTTTAAATTGTCAGAAAAAAGATAAACCAATAAAGCTAGCAGCTTCCAAAGGGGAAAAAGGATTGGCCTTTTTTCACCAGCTGCATCTGTGTCTCCAAATGACAGGCTGGTTAATGTCACTGTTCTTGATTTTTTATTGTGAGAATTAAAACTTAACACTCTTGATTTGCAAAGAGTTCCTAACTGGAAAGTATCTTTGATAAACACATGGTTAAGTCTGGAATGGCAATGTTAACACAGATATAATTTTCTAGACTTCAAACTATTAGCCATACCTAGAGTATATGTTCATATCACACATTAACACTTCGGTTATTGGCAAATACCTATTTTTCTACCACAGTTTTTTGGAACACAGCTCAGAAGAAGAAGACAAACATAGAAGGCTTCCCTCCAATCAGTCAAAATTGATAGTGCAAAGTGTATGCATTAATTCAAAGTAAAGCTCCTTATACTACTCAAAGTGTGTTTTTAAAAATTATTATTTTAGGCCAGGTGCAGTGGCTCACTTCAGCCTCCTAAAGTGGATCGCAGGACTTTAGGAGGCTGGGGTGGCTGGATCATCTTAAGTCAGGAGTTCCAGACCAGCCTGGCCAACATGGTGAAATTCCATCTATATTAAAAATATAATTAGCCAGGCATGGTGGTGGGCGCCTATAATCCTAGCTACTTGGGAGGCTGAGACAAGAGACTTGCTTGAACCTGGGAGGCGGACGTTGTGGTCAGCTGAGACTACGCCACTGCACTCCACCCTGAGCGACAGAGTGAGACTCTGTCTCAAAAAATACTTATCTACTTTAGATATACTATTAGTATATTTGTTATTTCCAGAACACAGCATATAAGAAGCAATGAATTATGACTGGTCCAGGAGCCCACAGAGCATTAGTAGCACAAGTGACAGCTGGTAACTTAGCAGTGAAAAATGAGAATAAAAAGCAGACTTGAGAATTTAGCAAAAATAGAAGTGTAGGAAAAATTAATGTACACACAACAGCCTTTCATGCCTTAGTGGCCTTTCGCCTTTTTCTTGTGTTATGGAATGGTATGAGACTGAAAGTTTTTATTAGTCAAATGACATACAGTAGACACCTGATAAATAGTTGCTGAATGGGTCATTAAGAAAAGGCTGGGTTATACTAGATTAATTCTAATTATAGAATAAAGAAAAGAGTGTGACAAAGTTCCCTTTGCTGAAGAAAGATTTTCTTTAAACATTTATTATTACTATTATTATTTTAAATCACATCTTCCAAACTTAACGGAGTAAGCTTTAGTTACCAAGAAAACTAACTTTTGGGAATGGCCTTGATTTTTGTTAATTCTAAATTAATCAGAAATCAATGTCATTTGCTTCCACATTTCATATGTGCAATTTTATTTATTAGCACTAAAATACCATCACATGGAAGCTCATACAAATTAAATTATTCGGTTACTTTTGAATTTCAGAAGTCTCTACTATCTGGGGGAATGTTTCAGAATTTGTGCAACGGCAGTTAACCCTGCACAAGGTAAGATTTATTAATGTATTAATTTAATTTATCAATAAATTAAATTTCTTTATTAATTTTAATGTAAGTTTCTAAAGGATCTTTCTTCCATAGTCTTGTATAATTTAGCTGGGAGCAGGGGAGGGCAGGAGACTTCAGAGCTATCCCGTTTAACTTTCAGTCCTGTGATTTTCTGATGCTCATGCTTTGGACTTATGGGTAGTGCATTTAACAAACATGAATTTTATTGTTAGGTGATGAATTTGTAAGTTACGCTCTTCTGGGGTTACAGAGTGTAGTGCTGATCAGCCTGGGTATGTGTGTGTGAAACTAGATGAGTTCTGTTTGTCTGTGATCTGATAGTTTCTGGCATAGCTATAGAAGGATATAACACTTCTTGTCTTACCTTCTTGCAGGGAATAGATTTTAATTGAAATATAAGAAGACTTGCTAAAATGAGAAACTTTGTCCAGGGCTGGACTGTTCCCTCAAGTCTTGGGTTTAGATGCCATAGAACTGGATGGAGATTTGGAGATGAGCTTGAGGGAAGCTGGGAAGTTATGGAACTTTCATACCCCATTCAGAGGTCCTACTGTGAGAGCCCTTGGGCAGAATTCATACTTCAAATTTATTTCGTTTGGTTTGAGAATTTGAATTTGTTATCAAGACTTAAACTTGGGAGAATTTATATAATGTTTTGGAATTTTTCCCCTCATTTTCATTGAAAAATCATCAGATCTAACAATACCAGTCTTCGATTGCTACATGGTGACACGTTTGGAGCTCAAGATGCGCTCTTCCCTTTAGATGGGGTGTGCAGTCTGTAGCCATCACATTCCCTGGCTGGCTAACTTCACTCTCTTGCTTTCTTTTTTGGCTCCTGTAGGCATTTGAGTTTGTAATCCTTGATGTATGATATCTCCAGGGAGACAGAAACCCAGTTTGAGAGCCAAAAACATTTGCTTCTACTCATCAGCCAGGATCACTGTGTTGTAGCATGTGATTTGGATGCTGGGTTGTCTGAGTTTAAGTGGCAGACATAAAATTTAAAACTGGGAATAAGGAAGCAAAGATTCTCATGCCCTCTTAAATTCCTCTAATGGCAGATGATTAAAATGTAAAATGTCACAGAATTTCGGACAGGAGTAATCTTGGTTAAAGATTAAAAGATGCTATGGAATTCATCCAGATTTTTTTTAACCTTTTGATGATACGGAGATGAGAGATCTAGTGTCTGTAAATCATGATGGACCAATGTATTTCATTTCATTCTAAGCTTATTTGAAAACTTAGAATTATAAAATGCTATAGCTGTAAAGAGTCCTAGAGATCACTGAATTTTTAAGGCCTAAGCTTTCTTTTCTGGTTTTTTTTTTTGGATAATAATATTAAGGATTATTTTTTTCTTCACACTGTCAATGAATTCTTTTATTTATTTTCCTTTCAGGGGGTTCAGATTCCAGGATTTGGAACTTTCACTTACATGAGACAAAAGCTTGAGGTGGGAAACAACAAATTTATCTTAATCCAGAGGCCCGTGTTTATCATGGCAGAGAAGCTAGTGCAGATCCATGGACTCAAACAAAACAAAGTATATACTCCTGGTAAATAATTTTGTTACATAGGATTTTGCATGAAGGTTACTGTTCTGGGGATAAAAAAGTGAAAGGACAAAGTGTAGCCAGTGCTGCTGTCTTACCTTCTGATTTGAGGAGTCTGCTTTTCACAAGGTACTTTTGGCAGAGGGAGGGGCCGAAGTGGAAAAATAGTAAGAGTCTTCCTGAAGGCCATTTTAAACCCCAGTAATCTAAGAGGCAGGAGTGAAAAACTCTGATGTGACATGAAGAAAAATGTATAAAAAAGCCACACCATAGAGCTGTAAGCCCTTTATTCATATTTCAGATCCTAAGAAATTAAAAGTGGTTTTATAAAGAAGAAAAAGTTATTTAGGATCTCTGGTTGGGAGAACTACAGTCAGTATCAGCTGTCAAAATATAACTGTGTTTCTATAATTTGTGTAATCCAAATTATTAAATTTAAAAGTTAGAATTTGAATAATTCCATAAAGACTTAATGCATACCTTATATACCTTTCTCATACTCTAAAGCCAACCTACCTCCCTGCATCCCTTCCTTTGTTCTCTCCCCTCCCCTCCCCTCCTTCCTCAAATATTTACTGAGGACCAACAATGTGTCAGACCTCGTTCCAGGTGCTTGAGATACAGTGGCAAACAAAATAGGCATAATCCCTGTCACAGGACGCTTCCATCCAGCTTTAGTGTGTGGACTTTGTAACACCTGCCTTGGTTATTTAGTGGCCTTTGGGTATGTACTTCCTGACTCCTGGCTGTGTTCCTTTTGACCTTCCTAATTGTCCCTGCTCCCCACCCCCCATAAGAGGCTGTAACTACCCTCTAAGTTAATGTTCCTGAAAGTTAATTTTCAGAGTCACTTGAGTAACTTTCTACTTTCAAAAGAATAATATATTGGAAAAAGAAATGCCAACAAACTGTACTTAGAATTTCTTAGGTGGGCTTGATGAACTTTCCAGCTATTTTTACCTATAATTTTTTTTCTTTTCTTTTTTCCCCCCTTTCATGGGAACAAGAAGAAAAGCCTAGAGTTTTATGTCAGAAGAAATATATCGTATTTCATCAAAAACCTATCAGAGAAAATGAAAATAAAGCTAACATTTTTGTAAAAACATCTGTGCCTTAGAATTCAAGTTCATTTTCCATCTTGGATCTCGTAGTCTAGTCCAAAAAAGTAGTTTAGATCTACAATTACATTTTTTACTGGGTGAGGCAATTTCAGAATTAGACACACATGACTGAATTAGTTCAAAAGAATAATTCTAGGCTGGGCATGGTGGCACATGCCTGTAATCCCAGAATTTTGGAGGCTGAGGTGGGAGGATCCTTTGAGGCCAGACGCTCAAGACCAGCCTTGGCAACATAGCAGGATTCTGCCTCTACATAAAATCATTTAAAAAAATGTAGATGGGGCCAGGTGCAGTGGCTCATGCCTTTAATTCCAGCACTTTGGGAGGCCGAAATGGGTGGCTCATGAGGTCAGGAGATCAAGACCAACCTGACCAACATGGTGAAAGCCCGTCTCTATTAAAAATATAAAAATTAGCTGGGTGTGGTGGCATGCACCTGTAGTCCCAGCTACTTGGAAGGCCGAGGCAGGAGAATCGCTTGAACCTGGGAGGCAGAGGTTGCAGTGAGCCAATATCGTGCCATTGTACTCCAGCCTGGTGACAGAGTGATACTCCACCTCAAAAAAAAAAAAAAAAAATAGACATGATGGTTCACACCAGTAATCCCAGCTACTTGGGGAGGCTGAGGCAAGAAGATCACTTCAGCCTAGGAGCTGGAGGCTGCAAAATAATAATAATAACAAGAAGATAAATAAGGAAATAAATAAAAATTTAAAACCCCCAAAGAAAAATTTCTGTCTACAGTTTAGCTTTGGGGTTATGATTCTTTATCATTAATTAACTAGGTAACTGTATTAGTCTGTTCTCACACTGTTATAAATAACTACTTAAGACTGGGTAATTTATAAAGAAAAGAGGTTTAATTGACTCACAGTTCTGCAGGCTTAACAGGAAGCATGACTAGGAGGCCTCAGGACACTTAAAATCATGGCAGAAGGCAAAGGGGAAGCAAGCACATCTTACCAGGGCAGAGCAGGAGTGAGCGTGAAGGTGAAAGTGCCACACACTTTTAAACCATCATATCTCATGAGAACTCACTCACTATCATAAGAACAGCAAGAGGGAAATCCACCCCCATGATCCAATCACCTCCCACCAGGCCCCTCCTCCAATTTGACATGAGGTTTGGGCAGGGACATGAATCCAGACCATATCTGTAACTAATCAAACATTTTATAGTGGGTTTCAAAGATTAGTAAGACATAGTTCTTTTGACTCTAACATAGATAATTAATATACAAGAAATGATGAAACATGATTAAGTGCTATAAAAGCTAAATTGATCAAAACTGGATCAAATGCTGTGAAGCCCAGAGGAGAGCATGCCTAACTCTTCATTAGGAAGATGACACGTGAAGGGATCTTAAAGGATGATAAGACTCTGTGAGCAGAGAATCTGGGAGAAGATATTTCAGGAACAATATGAACAAGTCAAGAATATAGGAAAGAATGAAGCCTGTTAGGGAAGTAATGGTTACTTCTGTATGGCCAAGGCATATAACTGTGGAGGCAAGGAGAAGAAAAGATGAAAATGGTAGGTAGGGGCCAATTGTGAGGGGCCTTATATGGTGTGACAGGACTTTAGAATTCATCCTGTAGGCACTGAGGAGCCATTGAAAGTTTTTGAATAGGGAATTATCTGTACAGATGAGATTAGTTTAGAAAGATACTCTTTCAGTTACAGTAGTTTAATAAAATATAGTAAAAACCTGAATGAAGACAATGGTCATCAGGGGAGAAATGAGGGTATCTACTCATGAGAAAAAGCTTTATGTGAGTCATTCAGTCTGACACCCTTGTATAAGACCCCATTTCATTTAAATGATAACTTCTAATAAAGATGGCTATCTTCTAAAAATATTTAACACTTGAAGGTATTTGTAATCATGTAAAAATGGCATGATAACTGGAGGATATAGGCAAACGGATCAGTTCATTCTTGTACTGCTATAAAAAATTACCTGAGACTGGTTAATTTATAAAGAAAAGAGGTTTAATTGACCGATGGTTCCACAGGCTGTACTGAAGTATGGGTGGGGAGGCCTCAGGAAACTTACAATCATAGCAGAAGGAAAAGGGGAAGCAGTCATGATTTACATGACTGAGCAGGATGAAGAGAGAGAGGGGAGGGAGGTGCTACACACTTTTAACAGCCAGATTTCATAACTCACTCACTATCATGACAACAGGGGGATGGTGTTAAGCCATTCATGAAGGATCCAACCCCATGATCCAATCACTTCCCAAAGGCCCCACCTTCAACACTGGGGATTAAAATTCGACATGAGATTTGCATGGGGACACAGATCCAAACCCTATTAGCAAATATTGCTGCAGTATGTCCTGAAAGATAAGGGGTATGAAGACTTTAGGAAACCCTCTGAGGAAGAGAAGGAGTTAGTTATTACCATGTGTCCTAGAGAAAACCAAAAGCTTGTCTACAGTATTATTTAGAAAGCTAATTGTCCTTATTTTGAGCATTGAACATTATACTTTTAGAGAAAATTGTACTGATTAATATGTTAGTTGCTACTTGTGTTAATTGTCTGCAGTAATAATATTTCATTGGGTACAACTAAAGGCTTCAACCAGAGGATTCTATTTTAGGGTACTGAGAATCAGATAATTATTTGTGAGTGTGTATGATATGTCCCTATTGTAATCACCACTTTCCTTCTTCCATCCCAACTGTCTTTTCTCCTCTAGGTGATATCCCAATTGTTCCACTTAATTTTGTCATGATAGCCCTGGAGGGTCCATTTAACAGAGATGTAGTGGAAGGATGTGTGAAGGAGACGTTGCTTTTTTTATCGCGATCCATTTCCGTGAAACAAAATGTGGAGTTTACATTCAAAGGAATCGGGGTCCTCATGATCAGAGACAGCAAAGTGAAGATGAGGTTTTATAAAGACTTCCTTTGTACCATGGATGGAAGTGGGGCTTTGGCAAAGGCCCTAGCAAATGTAAATTAACGTTTTCCTTCTCCTAAGTCTTCTCCTAATTGTAGTTCTGACTCATCTATAGGTGTGTTGTAATTTAGAAAAACGAAGGTTGATATATTTTGAGTGACAGTTACCTGAAGTGCATAGAAGTGCTTGTTTATACAGGATTAACTCTTTGACAAAAAAGATTAGGAGGGCAAAGGAACTAAGAGTCCAAGCCAACCGAGGCATATAAATTACAATGGAAACTCTTAGAAATCTGAACATTTTATAGTACATTATAGGTTTTTTGTTTGTTTGTTTTTTGAGATAGAGTATCACTCCATCAGCCAGGCTGGAGTGCAGTGGCACGATTGCAGCTCACTGCAATCTCCAGCTCCTGCGTTCAAGTGATTCTCCTGCCTCAGCCTCCAAGTACCTGCAATTACAGGCATGCGCCACCATGCCCAGCTAATTTTTGTATTTTTAGTAGAGATGGAGTTTCACCATGTTGGCCAGGCTGGTCTTGAACTCCTGGTCTCAAGTGATCCACCCACCCTGGCCCCTCAAAGTGTTGAGATGACAGGCATGAGCCTCCACACCTAGCCTATAGTTTAAAAGCTGTTTCCACATGTATTATTTCATTTAAGTCTCAAAATATTATACAAGCAGCATTATTATCAACCTAATTTTATAAGGGAGAAAAGCAGGAGCTCAGAGAGGCTATGTGGGAATCCCAAGGTCAACTACAAGAACTGGAATTCAAGCCCAGACTTCCTAACCACTCAGTTTTTGCTGGTTCTACTATTTTATTTTTTTTAATGTTGGTTCTACTACTTTATTTTAACGAAAGTATATAACAAAATTTGCTTTGAATCATGGAGTTTTTAAATCTTTAGCTCTTAATTTGCCATGTTGTAGGTGAAATTTCCTAATTGGCATCATTATTGTCAACCATTAAGTAGCTGGTGTGACCTTCATACTAAGTTGGATATAGCAGAGTTTAAGCAAATGAAATAGTCAATCTACAGGATTTATTGAATACTTAGTGTGCCTCAGGTACTGCTGTGGGAACTAACAAAGTAGACATGAATGAATTGAACTATCATGGAATGTTATGTAATCCTATAATCCCATAAAGCAAAACCCTGATTTTTTAAATGAAAAGGCTGTTAAGATTGAAGTCTACCCATTTCTCCTTTTATGAAACTCTGGGATAGGGACTTAGGAAATAGAGTTGTGCATAACGAAACTCCTGGTGTTTTTTACACAAACTGATTTCATACAGGAATGCTAAGAGGACTGCCAACCTTGTGTGTGGAAAGTGGGAAACATATGCAGGAGAAAACTTTGCTTTTCCATGAAAACACAAGGCAAGATTTGCAAGTACATAAGCAATGCCAAAGTGGCTAGCTCATCTTTAACGCTCAGGGATTCTGCTGAACTTTGCAGCTTCAATATGTGTTTAAAAGAGACTACAGTTTCAAAACCAACCTGGTCAGCCCCTCTCTGGCCCTGGCTGGTGGGTGGGCAGAAAAAAAAAGAGAGAAGATAGCGTTTCCCTTGACCTGCTGAACTCTAAAGCACATCTTTTAAAGAATGTTTTCCAAAAGAACTAGTCCTGAGAGATACTCTAAGAAAAAGAGTTTAGAGGTCAAACTGAACACTGCTGATTGAATCAATCACCCTCATGGACAGAGGGACAGAACACATCAACATGTTAAAGGAGCTGAGAAGTCTGGCTGGAAAGCAGTCAGTTTAACTGTCTGAATGTATTTAATCATGGAATTCTAGGTTAATCCAATATCTCATTAATGTCTCATTAGCTCTGTAAAACCCATTTTGGAAAACTGCTGTAAAGTGGTGGGAGTGAGTTTGTTCCCAAATGACCTGTAACTTAAAACTGTCTTGTAGAGTAGTCCCCTGGAAAGCTGTGTGCTTTTTTTCAGTAATGCTGCTTTTGTTAGAAATATTTTCTATATTTCTTTTTGGGAATTCCCTTCAAAGGCTTTTGTAAGCTATAGTATTCATGCAAAAATAATGATTTTATATATTCTATACTAAAAATGTGACAATGTGTCTATTACAATTATATGATAATTATAGTAGCCATTTGTTCAGTATTTACTATGTGCTAGCTACTTACAGAGAGCACTTCATGGAAGTGCTATTAGATCCTTTTATTATCCTCACAAACCTTAGTGCCTAAGGCCACATACCTGTTAGCGGTGTAAGGATTTGAACATGAGCCCACCTGACTCGAAAGCCCTTCTCTTAATTGCCTAATTTGGGTCAAGAGTGGAATTAGACAGCTTGCGCATTTTCCATATATTTTTAGGAAGTCTGCTATCTTCTTAAAGATATCTAAAATAATCTGTCAACTCCAAAGGCAGTTCCCAAAAAGGAAAAATGCAACACCAATGGAATTGCTGTGCAGCTACCCAGGGTAATTACTTTGATGAATGAGATCATTCCTTATTGGATTTTTAAGCTCTGGACTTTAAGCACTAAACATAAACAATGACAACAGAAGTATCGTGGTAGACTTGCCTATAAGCCTGCAGTTTTTTATTTGCCTGAGTCCTGGACTGCAGTCTAGATGTAACCTTGCTCTCTCTCTATCCTCTAGAGGCCTGGCACTGTGGACTCAGTGTTGTCTAGCAGAGAGGCCTTGGTGAAGTGGCCCGGTACTGTGCTTATGTTTCCAAAGTGAGTTTTGCTTCATGGGTTTGGGTTCCTTGAGGCACTAGCGCTCCTTGGTGATCTGCTGATCTGATTGGGCAGTGTTTCTCATCTTTTTATAGCTCATGCTCCTTTTAAAGCATTCTGTTTGTCTCTCCCTCTCTAAATGCACCAACAAAGAAGAGTTTAGTGCATCCACTTTCTGTAGTTAAGTTAAATAACAATGGGCATTTATTCTCCACCCCACCCCCACCCCACCGACAGAGTCTTGCTCTGTCACCCGAGATGGAGTGCAGTGTGCGATCTCGGCTCACAGAAACCTTTGCCTCCTGGGTTCAAGCAATTCTTTCCTGCCTCAGCCTTTCAAGTAGCTGAGATTACAGGCACACGCCACCACACCTGGCTAATTTTTGTATTTTTAGGAGAGACGGGGTTTCGCCATATTGGCCAGGCTGGTCTTGAACTCCTGGTCTCAAGTGATCCACCTGCCTCAGCCTCCCAAAATACTGGGATTACAGGTGTGAGCCACCGTGCCTGGACCATTTATTCTTTTTAAAAATTACCTTTTGCTCCCTGGAAACTCTGATGCTACCTTCCAGCAACCTTAGTCCCTGCAGTATTAGTAAAACTCTTCTCACCTGCTGAGCGTCTCTTTACTTTGCCCTAGCTGCTTTTTCTTCCTGCAGTTCAGCCAATTTCCTCTCTGAGCTCTGATTTTTACCAATAAATGGGTTAAACAGATAACCAGATAAGTTAGAATAAAGAAAGAGCTTTACTCCATGAGCACAGTGGGTGTTACTCGTGACTGCATATTACTGTATTTGATCTTCATGACAACCATGTGACATATGTATTATAATTCTCCATTTTATAATGATACAAAATTAATTTTAGTTTTTTTCTTTTAAATAAATGAAGCAACATGGTGCACTATTGAGAACAATGGAATAGGAGTCAGGAGACTTCAGCTTTATTTCCAGTTTGGCCATCACTTATTCGTTGTGTCCCCTTAATTATGTCCAGAATCTTAACTGCTGTGCCATTAACCACTGTGCATTTCAGGTGGAGGGAGTTTGGAGAATAATAAATAGCTTCCTAAAGCATTATTACTTTAGGAAGTATGAGTAAAGTATAAAAGTATGAGAATTTCTCAGGTGTTTTGAGTGTGACATCCTCTTGTGTTTGTTGCTTTGGACCAACCCCTCCCGGAAGAGCTGTGTGACACATACCTCAGAAGATTCAGTGTGAAGGCCAGAATAAGCCTTCGAGATTGTTTAGTTCAGCCCTCTCATCTTGCACATGAAATGGCCGTGCAACTAATAAGCAGCCAAGCTAGAAATAAGACCATGGCTCCTGGTCCAGTGTTCTTTCCATTGCACCATATTGCCTTACTCATTAAAAATAAATCACTGGATTGAAAACAATTTTATTTTGATTGTTTTGGAAGGCAAATGTGGCTATTGCCTTTCACATATTTTGGCTTAGGCACTCCAGGAGGGAAATAACTGTAGTAGGTCAAAGAACAGAGACGGAGGATCCATCAAGTCAAGGGCCTAGAAATGGACATGGGGACTTAAATACTCAAAATAATTGTTGGTGTTTTATTTATGTGACATTTGGCCCCTGAATTGACTGAAAGTATCCCCACCCTCACTCCCTACTCCAACCTAGTACTCCATACCTAAAACCAAAAAAAATTCTACAACTACACACACTAACTAAACATTTCCCTTCCTCCCCCGATACAAATTGTACCTTTACAAGTCCTTCACTTTTGTCTGGGGTAAGGATGAGGAAGTAAAGTGGAGAAGGAAGGAGGAGACAAATGGTTATTTTGGGACATATTCTACCAGCCTATTAATCCTTACGTTCAAGCTATCCATAACCTCCTTTCACTGTATCACTCCATAACATCTAGTTACAGAACTAGGATATAGAAAATTCAAATGGAAACAAAAACCAGTGACTTAAATAAAGGATGTCAAGGCAATTTCTCTATATGCAAGCTGCTTTTGACCCTATGGTATAGAGGGGAAGGTCTTGGTCAGCTCCCAGAAAGCCTTGGAAGAAATTAATCTATGATATGTATTCAGCAAATCAGAGCACTCACCCCTTGAAGAAAGTGGGCTTATTTCAAAATCAGCCAGCTGGCTGGGTTGCTTCCAAGACTTGAGAGTTCACACAGTCACCTGTTCAGGTTCAGTGCAGCAGAAAAACATATTGGCTCATTCCTAGGATTGAGCTCAAGGAGATGGAGAACAAACTGCCTATGGAGACCCTTGTAGAAGAATGTGGAGAGAATAGAGAAAGGAAGTGCAACTTAAAAGACCAGTCAGACAAAGAAGAAGGCATCAGAGGTAGGTCAATGATTTCTGGGTATAATTTGTCCCTCTTTACTGCTATGAGCCAGACATCTTTGCTTAGCCCAAAGTAAATAAAGTTAAATTTATAAACAATCACTGTATTATTACTTTTTTTTTTGAGATGGAGTCTCCCTGTTGCCCAGGCTGGAGTGCAGTGGCATAATCTCAGTTCACTGCAACCTCCACCTCCCAGGTTCAAGCAATTCATGTGCCTCAGCCTCCCGAGTAGCTGGGATTACAAATGTGTACCACCATGCCTGGCTAATTTTTTTTATTTTTACTATAGATGGGGTTTCACCACATTGGCCAGGCTGCTCTCGAACTCCTGACCTGAAGTGATCCGCCCACCTAGGCCTCCCAAAGTGCTGGGATTACAGGCATGAGCCACCGTACCCAGCCACAAATAATCACGATATTATTTCTAACAAATATGTTATATTCCTAGAATCCTGCATCTGACCTTAACTATGAGCTTAATTACTTTATGAGCCTTAGATCCTATGACTCTTGGGGTCTTAAGTTATCAACCCTTTGCTGGCTCCCCGAAGCTCAAAGGGGCCAAAACTCAGATGACTACAGGGTCCAGGCAGGTAACGCAAATGCAGGAAGTGGTCTGGATACAAGTGAGTTGGAGATATGTTAGCTTAGTTAACATTTCTTATGAAAAACGAAGAGTGGCAGTTTTACCACTTTGATGTCTATAGAAGAAAGCTAGATTCTCATACTTTTGTTTGCATCTAATCTGTTGTGATAGGTTATTCAGGAGGAAGCATATGAAGAAAACCCTAGGACTCCAAAGGTTTTTTTTTTTTAACCAAATACTTTTTCTTTTTTTTTTCTTTTTGAGACGGAGTCTTGCTCTGTTGCCCAGGCTGGAGAGCAGTGGCACGATCTGGGCTCACTGCAACCTCCACCTCCTGGGTTTAAGCGATTCTCCTGCCTCAGTCTCCCCTCCAGTAGTTGGGACTACAGGCATGTGCCACTATCCTCGGCTAATTTTTGTGTTTTTAGTAGAGACAGGGTTTCACTATGTTGGCCAGGCTGGTCTCAAACTACTGACCTCAGGTGATCCACCCACCTCGGCCTCCCAGAATGCTAGGATTACAGGTGTGAGTCACAGCATGAAGCCCCAAAGATATTTTGAAAGGGTCCTAGGGACCCTAGGGCTTGCTAGGACACACTTTCAGGACTGTTCCTCTAGTAGATTGTTGCTTTGTGGAACTGTGGCCCAAGTGGTATAAAATCTTCTGATTTTTCCAATTTTGGTATATGTACTACTGAAGTGAGCACAAATCTTCCGATTTTTCAAAAGAAGCAGAGATCCTGACTTTAATGTGAAATCTATTGGTTGTTAAATGTTGACAACTTTTGTTGATATTAAAACAAAAAAGTGCTAATTAGGCCACACAAAACATACCAATGGGTGAACATTGGCTTGTAGATGTCAGTTTTCTATGTGTGATCTACAGGATCGCATATAAACTTTTAGCCTAATATTCACATGCTTTCTTTTCTCTAGTCTCACCTCTCACTGTGCCCTACACAGACCCCTTCTTTGGGCAGAATTCTCTATTCATGTTCTTTTTTTTTTTCCCTCTTTGAGATGGGGTCTTGCTCTGTCACCCAGGCTAGAGTGCAGTGGCACAATCTTGGCTCACTGCAGCCTCAATCTCCCAGGCTCAGGTGATCTTCCCATCACAGCCTCCTGAGTAGCTAGGACCACAGGTGTGTCCGACCATGCCTGGCTAATTTTTGTACTTTTTGTAGAGACAGGGTTTTGCCATGTTGCCTAGGCTGGTCTTGAACTCCTGAGCTCAAATGATCTGCCCACCTCGGCCTCCCAAAGTGCTGGGATTACAGGCATGCGCCACTGTGCTTGGCCTATTCATGCTCTTCTAACATGCCTGGCCTTCCCCAACTTCATCCTTTTGTTCATTTTTTTTTTTTCTGCAGCCAGAATTGTCCTTTTCTTTCAATCTATCTCCATCCTACTTACCTTTTAGTACCCTTTTCACATCTCACTTCCTCCATGAAAACTTATCATTGAATTCTGAAGTGGTTTGTCTCCTCTGAACATGTCAGATCCTTAAAGATTGCAATATTTGGCCAGGTACAGTGGCTCACACCTGTAATCCCAGCACTTTGGGAGGCCGAGGCGGGTGGATCACCTGAGGTCAGAAAACCAGCCTGGCCGCCATGGCAAAACCCCACCTCTACTACAAATACAAAAAAAAAAAAAAATTAGCTGGGCATGGTGGCACATGCTACTTGGGAGGCTGAGGTGGGAGAATTGCTTGAACCCGGGAGGCAGAGGTTGCAGTGAGTTGAGATTGGCCCGCTGCACTCCAGCCTGGGTGACATAGTGAGACTGTCTCAAAAAAAAAAAAAAAAAAAGACCGCAACATTTATTGTGACTTAGACATTTTGCATCATTGTCCTAAGTTGTTATTTATTCAATATATATAAAGCACTTAGCACTGTTAGCACATAAGATGCCCTCCAAATGGGAGCTCTCACTTTTTTGTTTATATCTTATTTTTCTCTTCAACTATATCTATTGAAAGATCTTTACAGGCAAAATATCTAAATCTACAGACATAAAGTTGGGAAACTGCCACTGTTCATTTTTCATAAGAAATATTAACTAAACTAACATGTCTTCTGGTCATGTTATATTCAGCCCCACTTCCTCCATTTATATTACTTGCCTCTTTGTATCTTCTAAATGCTTAGCACAGTGCTTTCTTTGCAGATATACGGCAAAAACATTTTTTATACCACAATAGGACAAAGGGTGATTATTTAATGATAAGAAAGTATATATGATAGGAACATTTCTCTTGGCAAAAACTACCGAGTTAGTGGTTTGAGAGTTGAAAGGAAACTCACTTTCATTCATTCTTTATTCTATAGATATCTCATCACCCAAGAGACTTCGAGATAGACAAGCTTTGTTCCCTGCCAGAATGACAAATGTCAGCTTGCTAGAAAAGTCTGAGCGAAGTGGGAGTGGTGGGAAGATTATGACCTCTGAAAGGTAATGCATTGACTTTTTTTTCTGTTGTACTTTACTAAGTATATTTTTGAGTCATTGCTTGATGCAGGGAATTGTAATTGTTTGTTAATTCAGTTATCCAGTGTTGAGAACTTTCTATATGCAAGGTGATGGGAATAATAAAGGTGACCAAAGTTCACCACCTAGTGGGAAAGCCAGACATATGCAGAGGGATAAATTACAATTCAGTGGGATATATGTTATGACACAGATGGAAACAATATAGCACAGAGTTGGGATCATCCAACTTTTCCAGTAGATCTGGGCTTCCCCTGTTTTCCGAGTGCTTGGATATTATGATGTGACACAGTGTTATATTTACATCAAATTGGAAAGTAGTTTTGCCTAACACAGCCAGCACTCCATTAGTTCTCAATAAACATTACTTGAATGAATGAATGTATTACAATTTATCATGGTTGTTTTCTTCTTGTGATGGTATGTCAGAAGATTTCTATAATATTTTCTCCTCTCTTTGGGTAGGATACTTTTTAAGACCTCAAATCAGTCATCCATACTCAACTATGCTCATTAAGTGTTTACTGAGCACCTAACTTTGTACTTTGCATTGTGTTGCCAATCTTCAATTTATTAATGTGTCAAAATTTATGAGCTATCATATGTGCAATTTATGTACTTTGTGGATTACTAAAGTCATGTTCAAAACTCTAAACATGCTTGTTTTGGATAATATCACTGTTATGAAAGATAATTGAGAATTCAATGTGTAATCCCTGGGAATTTAATTCAATACAACAAACACTGAACACCACCATGTGTCAGATACTATTCTAGGCACTGAAGATTGAGAGTTACATATGTATAAACCTGCTATTACAAAACTTGCAATCTTGTAGGAAGACTGAAATTAAAGAAACAACGCATGCAATGAAGACAACAAAAGTACAGAGGTTGACAGTTGTCCTGATGCAATGTCTGAGTCAATCTGATTGTCATTCTTTCTTGCAGCTTTTAAGAATCTTTCTCATTTCTTGATGTTCTGTATGACTATTCTTAGGAGCCTTGACTTTCTGGAAAATTCTTACCTGTTATTTTCTAGAATATTGTTCTTTGCCATTCCCTTTATTCTAAAAATTCAGTCCTATTAAATTCATGTATGAGCTTCTAAATCTGTTCTGTATTTCTCAACTTATTTTTAAATATTTTCATTCTTGGCTGGGTGCTGTGGCTCACACCTGTAATCCCAGCACTCTGGGAGGCTGAGGTGGATGGATCACAAGATCAGGAGTCTGAGACCAGCCTGGCCAATGTGGTAAAACCCCATCTCTACTAAAAATACAAAAGTTAGCCGGGCATGGTGGCAGGCGCCTGTAATCCCAGCTACTCAGGAGGCTGAGGCAGGAGAATTACTTGAACCCAGAAGACAGAGGTTGCAGTGAGCCAAGATCACGCCATTGCTCTGCAGCCCGGGCAAAAGAGTGCGACACTGTCTCAAAATAAATAAATAAACAAAATAATAATAATAATTACATTATTTGAGCTGTTTTTTAGGTGCTATTATCAGTCCTATTTTCTAATGAATTAATACTAGCATTAGTATTAATACTTACCCCTGATTAATCTCCCTCCACCACACTGACCACATGCACCTCCCACCTGAAGAACTGCACTAGTTTGTTTGCTTGGAATGTCTTTACCATCAGATATCTATACTATTGCTCTCTTACTTTCTTCAGGTATTTACTCATACGTCACTTGCGTGGTGAGAACTTCCCTGGTCATTCTCTTTACAGTTTAACACTCCATTAATCCAGCATTCCAAGTCATTTATCATTACAGAACATACTGTAGAGTTCACTTATTTATCTTGTCACTGGCTCTCTATCCCCATCAGAATGTTAATTACATGAGGACAAGGACTTTCATATGTGCGTATTTTGTTCTTCATTCCTTCTCTTGTCCTTAGAACAGTGCACATGGTAAGCACTCAATCCGTTTCTGTGGAATGAATGCATTTCATCACCATTTCACAGAACTGGTAACTGAGACTTTGCAAGATTACACAGCTTGTCTGATGGCAGTCATGTTGTAAGCAAGAAAGCTAGGATTCAAACTCATCTTTATTTGACACACATTCAGATTCTGTGTTACATATTCTTAACCTCTATACATACAGCTGCTCTGAAGTAAACCACTGAGATATTTTTCTTTATATTTATACTTGCCTCTAAAATTATTATTGCTTTTGAGGTCAGACTGTATGAAACATTAATTAATTGCATTGTTTTTATAGCTTATCATCTCCAGATTGTCTGAAACATGACAGTGAGATGAAGCCCAAAACATCACCAGCTTGCCAGGATCATAATAAGGCAGGACAGGTACAGTGTTTCCAAACAAAGCTCCATCAGAATCTTACTCTGATTTGTTTCCCAAAGAGAGTTCTGGGAATGTCTGTTGCTTAATTATATGGGTCCGGCTCAAGTACTCAAGTGTTCAGACTCAAAACTGGACTGTCATAAATCTATCTACTAGTCAAGATATACTGATAAACAAAAAAAGAGTTGAGAAATCCCTTTCTTTGTTTCAGTTGCTATAAATACTTCCGATGAAGTGAGAGTTCTGAAAATTCTTCAGAGTATTTCTGGGCTCCACTCTGCAAATTTCATTTTGCTGTCACTAATACATCCTTTAATAACATGTTTCTTGATACACCTAGCCTTTGGAAAGCTTGTGAAGGGAAAGTGAAAGCAAAAAGGTAAAATGTAAAAATTTATTTGTCCCGAAATTTGGGATTGTAGGAAATGTGCTATGTTTGTTTGCAACGAGCCCAACGAAATTCCCCGTTGTACTACAGTGAGGAAAAGAGGAAGAGAGAGATAGAAGATGAGAGACTCATACAGCAGTATCAGATGCTGAAAGATCAGGAGGCTCTCTTCAGACACCAGGTAGTCCAACACCTTGATTAGTCTTTAATATGGGGTAGAACATGATTATATAATGTAATTTATTATTATTATTATTTATGGACACAGGGTCTCACTCTGTCACCCAGGCTGCAGTGCAGCGGCACAATCTCTGCTCACTGCAGCCTCGACCTACTTGGGCTTGGGTGATCCCTTCTATCTCAGCCTCCAGATTAGCTAGGACTACAGGCACACGTCACTATACCCAGTTAATTTTTGTATTTTTTGTAGAGACGGGGTTTCACCATGTTGCCCAGGTTGGTCTTCAACTCCTGGGCTCAAGCATTCCTCCCACCTCTGCCTCCCAAAGTGCTGGAATTACAGGCATGAGCACTGAGCCCAGCCTACAATGTAATTTAAAAATGTTCCATCATATGTCTGTACTGTGACATATCTAGTCATGCATTTACTGTTGGACTAAAACTTGTGTTGAAGTTTTCACTAATAATGAACAACAATGGGATGAATATCCATGTAGTTGGATGTTTGCACATCTCATTGATTTTTTTTTAAACCACAAGATCTGAATTTTAAAGGTGGAATTATTGGATTTATTTTATTTTTTTACTTCTGATAAAACATAACTCTGGTGAAGGCTTTTCCCTTCAGATTCATGTCCTATTTCAAGCAAAGACAGAATGGCACTTTTATACTTGCTGTTTCCAGATTTACATGGTGTCTAATAATTGACCCTAATGCCTGCCCTTTCCTGCATTTGTGATGAATTCTTCCATTCCTTAGATCTCTCTAGTGGTGGTACCTAAAGGCCAAGAATAAATAAAATACCTTTCCCAATCTACTTTTATAAATTTATAGAGATATCAGAAAATACAAATGCCTCCAAAAGGCAGATCTCTACCATGGTTGGATTATTTTAATATAATAGAATTAAAATTTTTAGAGGCTCCACTTCAATATGTAATTAAAAATTAAACCTTTTTTTTTTTTTTTTTGCAATAGATGAAAAGTCTGGCTATTAGAGAACAGAATCAGAAAAATGCTGCCTATAATCTTGGAGTTGCTGAAGCTATAAGAAACCACAAGAATGTGAAACCGGAATTTTATGTAAGTCTTTTAAAAACTTCTATTGCTAACTCTTGCCCCATCTGTGAGTCTTTGGACCCACTCTCTGTATTGTAAGTCGTGCCTTTTTTCTTAAGCAGCAGAGTTGACAAGTGGGTGGTACAGTTTGAAGTCTTATTCTAGGGCAGGCCTTGTCCAGTGTCTATAGCCACACTATTCACATACACTGTACTGTTCCCATTAGTCACTGCAGCTCTTATTAATTATGGTAATTCTCAACCAAGACCTAGGATGGGTGGAAAGGAGGGAGCAGTATGCTACTAGAGCCCAGCCCTAGGACCTAAGACAACCAGCAGAATCAGCATCATCTAGGAGCTTGCTATAAGTGCTGAATCTATGGCCCTACACCAGACTTCCTTAATGGGCATCTACAGTGGAATAAGATCACCAAGTAATTTGTATTTGCATTAATGTTTGAGAAACCCAGATTCAGACGGTGGTGAGCCAACTGCTTCACTGCTTGATTTAATGATTTAAATCATCATGTACGTACCTTTATTTCTGCCTAAAACTTTCTCTTTATATACCACCATCTAGGCAGTCGACACTCCAGATGTAAATCTAATAAAATGTTTTATTTATTTATCATCAAATATTTATTAAATTCCTCTATGCCAGCCACTGTGCTGGTGTCTAGGAATACAAGGTTCCCTCTTGTGAAGAGGTCTCTAGTGGGAGAGACAGACACTTAAAGAGACAACTGTGTGGTATAATAAATGTGATGATAAATCTCTGAAAAGGGCACTGAAAAAGCAAAAGAAGAGATTCATTAACCTACACCAGCGATCTGGGAAGACTTTCTGGCATACAAGAGTTAGGTAAAGAAACCAAGGCAGGAAGAGCATTCCAGGTAGGGAAGCAGGGAAAGAGGGAAGGAGAGAGAGCATGGGGCTTCTGAAATTTAGGCAGATCGTTCTCTCTTCTTATATATAAGCTCCAGATTATATTTATCACTATTCAATGTGTATCTCTTCTTTGATATATCTATATACATCTTAAATTTTAAAAGACCTAAACAGAACTTTTGATTCCCCTCGTAACCTGTTCTTTTCTGTTTTCTTATGTTAGTAAGTGGCATCACCAACCAGCCATTTTTGCACAAACCTGTATCTAGTCATGATCCCAGCATTCCTTTTTCTGTTCCTGACATCTGATCATCTGCAAGTCCAGCTGCTTTTACCTCCCCAACGTATCCAATATCTGTTCAAATGTCTTCATCTTTAATGCTGCCACACTGAAAGTGCTGCCAAGCCACATTGTTAGGCCTGACTTCTGCAATACTTCCCTTATATTCACTGCTTACATTCTTGCTCTCCTATAATTTATTCTCCACAAAGCAGCCAAAGTGATATTAATATGGTTAGCCAAAACATACTATTTTCCCATTTAAAACCTCCACTGGCCTCCTATTGAGCCAAAATGAAATTTAGACTCCCCATCTTGACCTATCAAATCCTACACATTTTGACTCCTGCCTTCCTCTTGGTCACTATGCCTCAGCCACAGAGACCTTTTTTTATGCTTATCAAACATGCTTAGCTTGTTTCCACCTAGTGTCTTTGCACTTAATGTTCCTTCTGTATGGAACACAGGTCTCCCTGATATTTACAGTGAAGGTGATTCATCTTCTCCATGGAAAAGCCTTCCCTAATAACCAACCAATTTAGTTATTTTCCTACCCAGCCACCTGCTATCACAAGGGCTTCCTAGCGCTTGGCACTATCTTAAATGACCAGACGTACTGTTTACTTGTTCACTGCCTCCTGCACCAGCATGCAGGCTTGATGAGTGTGAGGATCTCTGTTGTTGTTCACTGTTGCATCACCAGGGTCTAGAATGGCCAGGCCCATAGTAGGTATTGTTTCCCTTCTTTCCACCTCCTCTCTGTCCTTGCATGCTTTTCCATGCACTCAGAATTCCTTCTTCTTTCCATCTGAATGTTGTAAATGCTAACTCACAACCTACTCCATGGAGTCCTTTTTCATCTCTGTCTCAGCAATGGGCTTGCAGTTGAAACTGACCCAACAGTCCCATAGACAGGGTTTTTTTTGTTGTTGTTGTTGTTTTTTTAAATAAACATAGAAATTGACCCTTCTGGTCTTAAAGCCTGAAACTTAACATTTGTTTTATCTGAGTTCCTTCCTCAGGAAAGAATCACTAGGCCTTCCAAAAAGTGTCAAAGAATTGAAACTCACCAGATGATCACATCCAGACAATGAGCCAGGCTCCTCAATTCACAACGATTGCTTTCTTATCCCTCCTGAATTCCCATTTTCCCGTACATAGTTTCATTTCCTCCCTGCTATACAAAACCCTACTTTTAGTTGGTTAAGAAGATGGATTTGAGACTGATCTCTCATCTCCTTGGCTACAGAACCCAACTAAATCCTTCTTCCTTGGCAATAATCATTGTCTCAGTGATTGGCTTTCTGTGCCGTGAGCATCTAGATCAAACCCCTGGTGTTTTGGTAACACACTCAGCTCAGCTCAGCTCAGCTTCATCCTTGAACACATTCATATGATTTTGTGGGTCACCTCAACACTAGCTGGTCAGTTTGTTGAGGGCTGGGCAAATATTATAAATTAAATACTTTCTGAGTGATTTTAGTTTTCTGAATTATTAACCTTGTTTTTTGGTATTCTAGCATAAATGAATTACTTCTCTTTCATTCTAGAAATCCTTCCTATTTGACAAACGGCCACTCAGTCCTGTGCTTAATGCTCTTAAGCAAGAGGAATATTCCCAGAGTCTCCTGAAACAAATGGATAACAGACGGGAAAACGAAATAAAGCAAAGACAAAACAGAGAGTTGATGGACCACCTGGAACAAGTGCAACTTACAGAGGAGTGAGTCAGTTACACATGCTCTGAAAAATGGATTTGGAATTTTCATGTGAAGTTAATTTCCATGTAGGATTGAATCGGCATTGGTAGTTTCATTAGCACTACTGTAACCAACTAAGCAAACTAACCCAGTTAGCAGCCAGTATGGAAATGGGAAAAGTTCCCTTGTCTCCCTCGCAGGGCGTGTAATGGCAATGTGGCTCGCTTCTTCAGTGCCCTGCTGCTCAGACCTCTAGGGGAGCATACAGATGGGCAGGCTCTGGGGCTCCGACCCCATGGCAGTATCTAGGGGTGAATGTTTACAGCTCCTGAAGCCCCAGTGGGCATGTATTACAGGGTGCTCTTTTAGTTTAGCTGTCTATAGGTGGCTTGTATTAGTCAGCGCAATTAGACCCCTGCCTTATGGCTAGGAGAGAGGGCTTTCTGTATCCGAGGGTTCTTGCCTTGGTGTACCCAAGAATTGGGTAACACATGAGCTTGGAGAATGACTGCAAGGTTTTATTGCATGGAAGTAGCTTTCAGCAGATGGATGAGTCAGAAGGGAGATGGTTTTTCCCTGGAGTCGGGCCGCACAGCAGCCCGGGCTCCCCTCCAACTACCCCAACCAAACTCCATGTCATTCCACTGGTTGATGGCCTGCTGGTTTGCCGGTGCCTGGGTGTGCTCTGGACAACTCTCAACATCCAGCCACTTGTGGTTACTCCGCCAATGTGTTTTTCTCAACATCCAGCCACTTGTGTGCCTGCCTGCTAGGGTCTCAGGGGGTTTTATAGGCACAGGATCGGGGTGTGGCCAGCCAGGGTGGTCTTGAGAAATGCAACATTTGGGCAGGAAAACAAAAATGCCTGTCCTCATCTAGGTCTGTGGACACAGGTGGAGACCTAGTCAGGGACCACGCCCTTCCCCCCTCTGTATCATTTAAAGGGACCATACTCTTCCCTTCCCAGCACTTCCCTTTTGTATCAGTACCATCTTTTTTTTTTTTTTTTCATATTTTTAGTAGAGACGGGGTTTCACCATGTTGGCCAGGATGGTCTTGATCTCTTGACCTCGTGATCTGCCCACCTTGGCCTCCCAAAATGCTGGGATTACAGGTGTGAGCTACAGCGCCCGGCCTAGTACCATCATTTTTAATTACAAAAATGAAAAAGCTGCCATAGTTATTATAGTAGTGATGGCCAATCTGTAATTACTATAACACAGAGCATCATTTTGTATTGTTTTTGTAATCAATACCAGTAGACGGAGAAAGGGACTCGTCTTGAGAAGCTGTTCCTTGCTATTTGATGTTCAAATGACCTCATGGCAAAGCTGAGGTTTTATTATAATTATGTAGGGGTGTCCCATGGAACCTGAGGGCAGGAATGTACAGGGAATGTAGGAAGGACTGGAACAAGGGACTAAAAAGCCACGTAGAGTGGCTTTCCCTCTGCTTACACACATGCTCCTTAGTTGATATCATCTGTGTTCCAGCTTAAACTTGGAGAATGTTAGTTTCAATTCCAGTTTTTCAGGAAAGAGAATCTGACTGATCCAGATTGGGCTATCTGAGGCCTGGGACAGGGTCAGGGACATGGAGTTTATATATGCCCAAGGAAGCGCACATTTTTGCTGCTGAGATTAGGAAAGCAATTGTGGAGGTCATTATAGTGTGAACTCCTAAAACAAGTAAGAACCTAGTTTCTGTGATGAAAAAAATCTATTTCTATAAAATGTATATGTTCCACTGTACTCACTTGAAAGATCATATATGTGTTTTTAGAGGTTACATATAAAAGAACCATAATTTTCAATAGCATAGGTAACTTTAAGAGATTTCAAAATAAATCAGTATATAGAATGGTCACTTCCTGCTTTCTTACCTAGTTTTTTTTTTTTTGTTTTCTTTTTTTCTTTAGATTTTTAAAAGAACTGGTGGGTGTGGTAAGAGGTGCAGTGGTGGTAGTGTGTCGGCTGTTTTAGTAGTAATGCATTTGGACAATATTGTCAGTCACCTGCCTATACCTGTCCTGTTTGTCCTGTGTTCAATACACTGTTCACTAACCTATGGATTTTTTTTTTTTTTGAGATGGAGTCTTGCTCTGTCGCCTGGGCTAGAGTGAGGTGGTGTGATTTTGGCTCACTGCAGCCTCTTCCTCCCAGGTTCATGCAATTCTCCTGCCTCTGCTTCCTGAGTAGCTGGGACTACAGGTGCTCACCACTATCCCTGGCTAATTTTTATATTTTTATTAGAGACAGGGTTTCATCATGTTGGCCAGGTTGGTCTTGGATTCCTGATCTCAAGTGATCTGCCCACTTCAGCCTCCCCAAGTGTTGGGATTACAGGCGTGAGCCACCGTGCCTGGCTGCCTATGGATTTGAATTACTCTTTTCTTTCGTAAAAATGAAAGCTACCAGAATAAAACATCAATTTTTATTTACCAGACTCTTATTCCTATTTAATACTTACTACATACGTTTTGATGACGTTAATCCGTATTACTAAAGACTGAAAAACTGTGCTTCACCTTCTCCTGTTCTTAACTGC
Organism: Cacajao melanocephalus; assembly: GCA_963573385.1. Classification (NCBI taxonomy): domain Eukaryota; kingdom Metazoa; phylum Chordata; class Mammalia; order Primates; family Pitheciidae; genus Cacajao; species Cacajao melanocephalus. Next base: position 184,066 of record CAUYLG010064468.1, on the reverse strand, counting down.
CAGACTTGCTGCACAAAGAGCAAAATTTTTAAAAGATAAGAAGGAAGAAACAGAATGTTACAAGCGAGCTTTGGATGCACAGGTAAGGGGACAAATATTATTGTTTTTAAAATTATGCAGCATTTTAGCAACATTCTAAAATATGTGTAAGTTGTTATGAATAGTCTTAGGTATTCTGCATTTGGTGGTTTTTGAGCCCCTCATTCCTTCTTATAAGACATTGGTAGTTTACCACATTACAGGGTTGTGCATAAAGCTTACTCCCTGGTAGAATGATAACCTGCATGATGTATATCCCTGTTTAAGATAAAGAACAAACCCTCCCAGCTGCCCCTCTTTGAGCCAGACTCCTCCGAGCCCATCTTTGGTAAGGATGAGGGTGAACTGATGGTGGAAAAGCAAAAGCGAGAACAGAACTACATGAAACACCAGCTGGAGGCAGCTGCTAACCACAAGAGGAAAGCCATCCTGCATCAACTAGTGGACCAGAGGCGGGATTTACAAATGCTTCAGAGGACACAAAGAGAGTAAGGAGACCCTGATCTTTCTCCCTCTACCTCTCCTCACTTACTCCTCCTCCTTTCTGTCTCTCTCCATCCTGTCCCTGCCCCTCATCTTTCTCATACAATAGTAGAAAAGAATAACAGCTAACACACTGAGGAGTTATTTGTGCGAGACATTGTTTTAAACTTATTACATGCTTCATCTTATTTTATCCTAATTCATTATATGAAGAAAAAGTTATTAAATAAGTTTTTAAGAACTTCTCTTGACATTTTAATGTTTCCTGAAGTGGTTATACTACTTTACATTCCCAATGAATAGTGTTTGAGAATTCTAGTCTTCCCCATCATTCCCAGCACTTGGTTTAACCAGTCTTTATTTTATTTTATTGATTGAGACAGGGTTTTGCTCTGTCACCCAGGCTGGAATACAGTGGCATAATCATGGCTCACTGCAGCCTCAACATCCTGGACTCAAGCAATTCTCCCACCTCAGCCTCTGGAGTAGCTGGGACTATAGGCGAGTGCCAGCACGCCCAGCTAATCTTTAAATCTTTTTGTTGAGGCAGGGTCTCACTATGTTGCCCAGGCTGGTCTTGAACTTCTAAATTCAAGCGATCCCCCGCCTCAGCTTCCCAAAATGCTGGGATTACAAGTGTGAGCCACAGCACCCGGCCTGATCAGTCTTTTTAATTTTAGCTGTTCTAATAGGGGCATACTGGTGTCTCAAGCATAACTTGCATTTCTTTAATGACCAGTGATGTTGAACATCATTTCATGTGCCTCTGTGTATCTTCTTCGGTTAAGAGTATAAAGTATCAATTCAAATCTTTTGCTTATTTTATAAATTGTTTTCTGATTGTTGAGTTTTGAAAGTTCTTTATATATTCTGTGTACAAGTCCTTTATCTGATATATTTGTAAAACATAAACACGCCTGAAAGGAAGATGTCTTTCCCACTGATTTTTTTTTAAAAAAACTGTTCCCTTAGGAAATAATTCAGCTCCTCTTTAGCTTTTGTTTTCTAGCAGCGGAACCACCATCAGTTGTCCCACAGTGCCTTTGCCTGTCCTTGTGTGCTTTCCATAGCCAGATCTGGGACCCTTTATATCTGTTGCTAAGACTGTTGCTGCTTCCTCTTCTGCGTCTAGCTGTTTGCTTCTCTAGTTATTTCCTAAACTTGGAATCAGGAGGGTTAAATGTCACTTTTAAGTTGTATGACTTGGGGCAGATCACATATAAGGTCTCTGAGCCTTATTTTCCTCATATGAGAAAGAAAGATAATCACATCTGTCCCTCCTATCCTTACTGGGAGAATGTGAGAACATTTTTGGGAACTGTACAGCTCTGAACAAATCCTTGTTTCTGTATTGGTCAGATCCTTGTTTTCTGTTTACATATTCTTTACTGGTTATTGCATTTTCCCTTATCTTTTCCAACTCCCTGGCCCTTCTCTGGTTCATCTCAACATGTGATCTTAGAATCTCTTGTGACAAACAGAAGGCTACTTTCTTTCAGAGGGAATAATTTAGTCAATGTGATCCAGACAGGACTGCTAAGCTATTTATACTTGTTTTTTTCTTTTTGCTCCTTATTTTCAAAAGTAACAATTCATGCTCATCAAAAAAAGTCAACTGAAGATTAGCTGGGTATGGTGGCTCATGCCTGTAATCCCAGCACTTTGGGAGGCCGAGGCGGGCAGATCACTTGAGCCCAGGAGTTTGAGACCAGCCTGGGCAACATGGTGAAATCCTGCCTCTACTGAAAATACAAAAATTAGCTGAGCATGGTGGTGTGCACCTGTAATCCCAGCTACTAGAGTGGCTGAGGCACAAGAATGCTTGAACCTGGGAGGCAGTGTGCAGTGAGCTGAGATTGTGCCACTGCACTTCAGCCTGGGTGACAGAGTTAGACTGCCTTGAAAAAAAAAAAAAAGGTTAATAATCTCTCCTACTAAATAGCCTATGTATATGTGCATATTGCTTAGAAAAAATTTTAAAATTACTTTTGTAAAAAACAATTTAAAACGTAGGTTACATATTAACCTTAATTATTTTTTACAAAAAACTAAAACCAATTTTTCCTATTTAAGCAATATGCACATATTTTCTTCCACTTTTGTAAATGAAATCGTCTATGAGATCTTATATATTACTCTGCAAACTAATCTTTCTTTAACCTAACAATGTCATATACAAGTGAGGACATATACACAAGATTCATTCTTCTTTTATAGCAGCATATTATCCATAATATAGATGTATAATTTAACTTTTGCATTATTCATGGGCATTCACTTTGTTTCCAGATATTTTGCTATTACAACAATTCTGTATGAAACATTCTTAATATATATTTTTTATACTGGTTCTTTTGTTTCTATCAAATTCCTAATAGTGGGGCTACTGGATCAAGTGTATGGTACATTTAATTTTCCTTTTTTTTTTTTGAGACAGAGTCTCGCTCTGTCACCCAGGCTGGAATGCAGATGTGCGATCTTGGCTCACTAAAACTTCTGCTTCTTGGGTTCAAGGGATTCTCATGCTTCAGCCTCACGAGTAGCTGGGACTACCACTCCCGGCTAATGTATGATACATCTGAAATATTACCAGATACTGACAGTTAAATTTCCTAGAAGGTATAGCAGCTTGCTTCTCAGCAATGTTGTGGGAATGCTAGTTGTCCCCAGCACCATCTCTGCCTCATTTTCTTACTTTCTAGGTATTTAAATTAAAATTTTAACCTATTGTTTAAAAAATAACATATCAATGGGCAACAAGCAAATAAAAAAATAACAACACGAGTTATTATGAAAGTGCAAACCAAAATCACAGTGAGATACCATGTCACATCCATCAGGATGGCCATTATGAAAAAAAAAAGTGTTGGTGAGGAGAAATAGAAACCTTTGTGTACTGCTGGTGTGAACACAAAATGGTACAGTTGCTATGGAAAACAGTATGGTAGCTCTTCAAAAAATTAAAAATATAACTACTATATCATACAGTAATTTTTTCTGGGTATGTATTCAAAATAACTGGAAGCTGATACAGCCATGTTCATAGCAGCACTTTTTATAACTGTCAAGAAGTAGAAGAATCCCAAGTATCCATTGACAGATGAATGGATAAACAAAATGTAATGTGTGTATATACATATATACATGTTACAATGGAATTGTTATTCATTCTTAAAAAGGAAGAAAGTTCTAACACACGCTCTACCATGGATGAAGCTCAAGGTCATTAAGTGAAATAAACCAGTCACAAAAAGACAAAATACTGTACGACTCCACTCATATGAGTTATCCAGAGAAGTAAAATTCATAGAAACAGAAAGTACAATGGTAGTTGCCAAGGACTACAGGAGGGAAAAACGGGGAGTTGTTTAATGGGTGCAGAGTTTCAGTTTTGTAAGGTGAAAGCATTCTGGAGATCGGCTGCCTAACAACGTGAATGAACTTAACACCAAATAACTGTACACTTGGAAATGGTTAAGATAGTAGATTTTGTTATGTGTTTTTTAAAACCACAATTTAAAAAAAAATCTACAAAAAGAAAAATAACTTATGAAAAAAAGTAATAGGGGCTCTTCAGTCACTGAGCTCCAATTATGGTATCAGCACTGGCACTTTCTGTGTATCATTTTGTCTTTATAATAACCACAAAATAGCTGTTGAATCAATGCTTGTTAGATGAAAAGGTGTGCCGTTTTAGGAAAAAGTGAGACAGTACAGAGGACATAAACTGATTTTTATTGGAGGATCCTGACACCCAGTGGCTGTTGCTACCTGTAACAAAAAGCCCTTCAGAGCAGGCTACATCAAGTTACACTTTGAGAACTGACAGTACACCTTTCAGTTTGACAAGAAATAGACACGCATAATTTGAACCAGGCTTAAAGTAATTCACAACAGTGGTGATGGTGCTTTTGGAGACCAGTGATAGAAACACAACACTGAGAATATCTCCATATGAAGAGAGAGATTATACTGCAGTCACTTCTTCGATGACATGGCTTTCACGACCCATTCCTGTTTTTTTTTTTTCTTGTCTTCTTCACAATGTTACTGTTTTTTCTATTTTCTTTTCCCTTGCTTAGTTACTTCTGTTTATTTTCTCTTTTTCTAGACTTTCATTTGTATACCTAGCTGTTTTGCCGTGTAAAATGCCTGCAGTGATTGGTAGGCTGAGTACTGGCAGCTGAGAGACTGGACTGAAAGGAAAGAAAAGTAGAGTATAGGAAATCCATTTGGGATGATTCTTCAGATGAGTTACATTAGCCTCAAAGGAAATTAATGGTTTTACAGGCTGAAGTTGTTAACTGGAAAAGGGTTTCAATACTATTAAATCAAACCAGGATTGAAGATGAAAGACCTCTGACTCATAAATTATTTGAGAGCTAGGAATTTCACTATGCTTTTACAGGGTTCACGCTTTTTAGTATGAACAAAATCAGAAGTTTTTTGTTTAATTTAACATAAAAGGAATGGGGCTCCCAAAGTTGGTGCATGCCCTTCCAAGTATTAAGGAGTCAGGCTGTTCTTTTCTTTCCAGGCACTTAGCAGACAAAACTGCTGAGCTGGAGCGCGTAAAAAGAATCAATCAATGCTTACAGGAGGACTGGGAAAGGAGTGCTGCGATGAAGCAGCAGCGAGACCTGGAGGAGAAGGTTTTCGAACGGTAATGCCTGATTAAAACCTCAAAATCTTCCTGCTCCTTGTTTACTTTCCTCTAATCCTGGGATGGCAATAGCTTTCAAGTGCCAACTCCACTTGATTAGTAGTGGCTGCCTAGAGAACTTTGTGGCGAAAGCAACTCTGTATTCCATGGGAAATACTGCTGTGATTGATTAGAATGTCTGTTATGAACATGGGATTGGAGAATGCTGAGTTGTATGCTAGGTATTTACTAACCCTGCTCTAATATTTGCCTCTGCTTAGGGTGGCTTTTTCTTTTTGTGGAGGGTGAAGATTCTCTTTGGAAATAACTATTTGGAAGTAGGGGGAGTGAGTTTCCAATCTGAACAGTTTCAAGGCTTAGGGAATGGTTATTTAAGAGCAGGGTCAGGGATTGTAAGATTGGCAATTGGAAAAGTAAGATGCCTACTATGGAGTCAACCAAGAACATCTTTCTGAAATTATTATATCTCTTCCCCTTCTCCTCAGCTTAAATATTCACATCACTACTGTTGTATTACACTTTGAAAAAAAATTTAAACACAAATGTAAGGTATGATTTTATAGCATGTTAAAAATTTGATGAAACAGATCAAGTTTATACAAATCATTAAAATCAAAATATATCAAAATAATAGTTTAAACTGCCAATTATCAATTAATTTTTAATCATGGATAAAACTGTATAATGGATCTTGATCTGTAACTCTACTTTTCCTTTCAGGTTTTCTTGTAAAGCATTTCTCACTTGTCTTTCTAATGAGTAGAACCCATATTTTGTGACAATGAAAGTATGAATGATGATGTGGAAAACAGGTTCTAAACGAGAAGTGGAGTAATTTGGCCTAGAGAAAAGGAAGGGAAAGGGCAGTTGGGGATTTCAAGCTATTTTCTCAGTGATGTGGGAAGGCAGGTAAAAGTCAGTGAGATCAATGACAGGGAGATTTTTGTTGTCTGGGAAAAGTGCTTGGCCAACATGGTGATAAAGGATTGAGAAGACAAAGGAAATAATGTTGAGTGGCAGGCTAACAAATCTACTCCAGGTATATGGTGGAGCAGACTTGTCTGAGGACCTACACCAAGTGTGGACAGAGACTTGACAGGCAGCAGCAGGAAGAAGGAATTGGTTGGTATAAAAAGAAAATAAAGCAAAAGTAAAACCAAAGTCCGTATGTATGCAGTTAGCACATTACCAAGCCAGGTAGGTCTTCCTCTGCTCACTTCGAAGGTGGTTCATTCTTCTTCCTTTTAAGACTCCCCTTGATAATCTTTTTAAACAGAATTCTAGCTGGGTGCCATGGCTCAAACCTGTAATCCCAGCACTTTGGGAGCCTGAGGCAGATGGATCGCTGGAGTTCAGAAGTTTCAGACCACCCTGGGCCACATGGTGAAACCCCATCTCTACCAAAAATTCAAAAATTAGCTGGGCGTGGTGGTGCACACCTGTCATTTCAGCTACTCAGGAGGCTGAGGTGGGAGGATCACTGGAGCCTGGGAAGTTGAGGCTGCAGTAAGCTGTGATCACACCACTGTACTCCAGCTTGGGTGACAGAGGGAGACCCACTGTCAAAAAAAAAAAAAGAAAAACCACTCACGGAGAAATTTTGATGGGGTAGAGAAGCACATGAGGGATTGTCTTGCATAAGGAAGAAAAACTGTCAAAGGGGAAATCAGTTACACTGCCTCTTTATCTCTGCTTCTAGTTGATTTTGTCTTCCTCTTTGTCTCCACTCCCTCTCCTGCCTTTAATTCTGCAGAGGCTTCTGGCCTCCTGGGACATTTCATTGTAAGTCCACTCTTAACTTTCTGCTGTTAACTGATAACCAGCAACTGAATGGTTGATCTCCCTCTCAAACACCGTCTCCTGGGAGCTGAAAAGGGAGAGGTGTAATTTGCGTGGAAAAGCAGTCAACACAGAGGCTTTGGAGCCACTGTCTGCAGGCTGTGTGACCTCTGGCAAGTTCTCAGTAGCCTGGGGTGGTTGAGGCAGGCGAGGGGTAGGGTCAGACTGCTTTGAAGACACAAATCGGGGCCTTTTATTCAGTGGAGAACGACAAGCCAGCAGAGATTTGGAAGCAAGGGGTGTCAGGATGGGTTGAACTGCAGCATGGCGATTGTAAACTCAAGGGGATTGTAAGCTCCTTCACAGTGCAGACCAGGTGTTACTTTTCTTTTGTGTACCTCCCACCACACCAGCTTCCAAGTTGGGCCTCCAGGGGCTCCAGGAACCTGCTGATCTGCGTTTACTCTCCTCTCCTCAGGGCTTCAGACAAGCTGTTTCTCCTAGACCAGTGTGAGAAGTATCGGCGCTGCAAGCAGTGCCAGAGGCGCACCTCCAACCTGGGCGAGAGCAACCTGTGGCCCCTGAACAAGTTCCTGCCTGGCTCCCGGTTGCTTGTGTAAAACTCAGTTTGGATCTGTATTTCCTGGGGAAAGTTTTTATCTTTTACATGTTTGGGGGTGATTGTGAAACTACATATTTTTACCTTAGAGAAAAAAATCATTGTTTAGGTTTGGTGCTTTCATTAGATTGCTTGTTAAGCCCTTATTGAATTCACTCCTGCCTTCCTCCCACCCCCACTCATTTCCTATACTCGTCTCTGATGGCAGTGAAGGTGTCTGAATGCTCCCGAGGACTAGAACCTGCTGCCACAGGGGCTGGGAATGGGATCCAGCTTCATTATGGCTTCTGTGGTGCTGCTGACCCAGCCCTGCTACTCCCTCTGTGACTTTGTGTACAAAACTTTTTTCGTCTCTAATGAACAGTGGCATAATAAATATTTTCTAAGCGCCTGACTGTGCAAGATAATTCATTATCTCATTCCTCCTCCCCCATCCCTAGACTTTTCCAGAGGGGTATATATATGACCATCACAGAAATGGGTTAGACTATTTACCTCAGGGGGTCAGAACAATGCTTCCTCAGTTTTCTAATTGATGACATACCTGGGACTTTACTGAGGCTTCCCAAGATACCATTCCCTTGTCCAGCTATTCCTACGACCTTGGAATAACTGTGCATTGTGAAGTGAATCTCCCACTACTTCACTTGCATTCATTCTTAAGAGGTAGGTGCTGTTCAAAAGGACTCACCTCCCTGTCAGAGGTCTGACTTTCAGTTAAGGTATGGCTTTTCTCAACTAAAAACTTTCTTCATTTATCTTCATACTTTCTTCTCTTCTCCCTGCCCTGTCTGACCAATTGAAGTAAAATAGAGGTGAAGTCTAGATTTCTGAAATACAAAAGCTAGGAAGGAAGTCTCTTAGACTATTTGCTTTCTGCCTGCCACAGCTCTCCCTTGGGAAATGAGGGAAAGTTTTGTGGGAAGATGTTTGTGAATATTTAAACTTTTGTTTTGCAGTACTACAAATATAAAATAGGAATGTGTTAAGCCCTGAATAGTTATAAATATTCACTCAAGCTGATATTGGGCAAATTTTGTTGCTAATATTATATTTTTCTATGAAAACAAGCATACCTGCCGATGATCACAATTTTTTGGAACCTCTTCCCTAATCTTTCTCCATTTCTGCCTTTCATTTCCTCAAAAAAATCATTCTATGGAGGGTCAATCATCATTAACCAATATTTAAAACAATAGGCTTTCCCCAAGACTGCCTGACTTGTCTGAATCTACATCCACAATGTGGAATGATTAAATCAAGTCAATTTACATGTTCATCACCTTAAATATTTAACTTTTTGTGATGAGAATATTTAAAATTTATTTTCTTAGCGATATTGACATGTACAGGACTCATTATATTCACCATACTATGCAACAGATCTCAAAAATATATCAAATTTGGCCAGGCACAGTGGCTCACGCCTGTAATCCCACCACTTTGGGAGGCCAAGGCAGGTGGATTACCTGAGGTCAGGAGTTTGAGACCAGCTGAGCCAACATGGTGAAACCCTGTCTCTACTAAAAATACAAAAAATTTAGTTGGGCATGGTGGCATGAGCCTGTAGTCCCAGCTACTCAGGAGGCTGAGGTGGGAGAATTGCCTGAATCTGGGAGGCAGAGGTTTCAGTGAGCTGAGATCGCGCCACTGAATTGCAGCCTGGGCAATAGAGCAAGACTCTATCTCAACAACAACAAAAAATCCAACTTATTTTTCCTATCTGAGGCTTTGTACACTTTGACTATCATCTCTCCATTCCTCCCATCCCCTACCTTCTGGGTACTCTTTGCTTGTATGAGTTTTAGATTCCACATATGAGAACATATGGTATTTGTCTGTGTTTGGTGTATTTCACATAGCATAATGTTTTCCAATGCTATCTACATAGCCTCTTTTTTTTTCTATGAGATCAACTATCTTTTAGCTTCTACATAGGTGTGGAACATTCAGTGTTTAACTTTCTGTTCCTGGTTTATTTCACAAAGTTTCAATTCCATCCATGTTGCCATGAATGACAGCACTTCATTCTTTTTCATGGCTGAATATTATTCCATTGTGTGTATATAAATTTTCTGTATTCATTCATCTACTGTTGGACACTTGGGTTGATCCCATAGTTTGGCTATTGTGAATAATGCTGCAATGAACATCTCTTTTGACATACTGACTTCAAATATTTGAGACAAATAACCAGAAATGAGATTGCTGGGTCATATGGTAACCGTATTTTTAGTTTTCTGAAGAATCTTTATACAGTTTTTCATAATGCCTGTACTAATTTATATTCCCACCGTGTACAAGGGTTCCCTTTTTCCCATATCTTAGCCAACACTTATCTTTTGTCTTTCTAATAATAGCCTTCTAATAGGTGTGAAGTGACAGCTCATTGTAGTTTTAATTTTCATCTCTCTAATGACTAGTGATGTTGAGCATTTTTTCATGTATCTGTTAGCCCTTCATATGTTGTCCTTTGAGAAATGTTTATTCAGGGTTCTTGCCCATGTCTTATTTTCTTTTTATAGAGTTGTTTGAGTTCCTTATATATTTTGGACATTAACCCCTTATCATATGTATGGCTTACAAATATTTTTCTCCCAATGTGTAGGTTGTCTCTTCATTCTATTAATTGCTCTCTTTGTTGTGTAGGAATTTTTTATTTTGATGTCATCCTGTTTGTCCACTTTTGCATATGTTGCCTGCATTTTTGGATCAAATCTAAAAAATCATTGCCCAGACCAATGTCATGTAGTTTTCCCTAGTTTCACAGTTTCAGGTTTTATTTTTATGTCTTTAATTCATTTTGAGTTGTTTTTTGTATGAGTGAGATAAGGGTCCAATTTCATTTTCTTGTCTATGGATATCCAGTTTTCCTAGCACAATTTATAGAATATCCTGTCCTTTTCCCATTGTATATTCTTGGCACTTCTGGTGAATATCAATTGACTATAGATACATGGGTTCATTTCTGGGTTCTTTATTTTGTCTGCTGTTTCATATGTCTATTGTAATGCCAGTGACATGCTGTTTTAATTACTATCAGTTTGTAGTATAGTTTGAAATTAAGTAGTGTGATGCCTCAAGCTTTGTTCTTTTTGCTCATGATTGCCCTGGCTATCAGTTGGTTTTGTAGTTCCCTATGAATTTTAGGATTGTTTTTTCTATGTCTATGAAAAATAACATTGGAATTTTGATAGGTATTGAATTGAATCTGCAGATCATTTGTGTAGTATAGACATTTTAACAATATTAATTCTTCCAGTACATGAACATGTGATATCTTTCAATTTATTTGTGTCTTCTTAAATTTCTTTCATTAATGTTTTATAGTTTTCTGTGTATAAATTTTCATCTCATTGGTGAAATATACTGCTCAATATTTTATTTCTAGCAGCTACTGTAAATGATATGTTCCCTTGATTTCCTTTTTGGAAAGTTCATTGTTAGTGTAGAGAAAATGTTACTGACTTTTGTGTGTTGATTTTGTATCCTGCAACTTTACTGAATTTTTAAAATCAATTCTAACAGCTTTTTGTTGGAATCTTTAGGGTTCTTTTTTTGTAGAGATGGGGGTCTCACTATGTTGACTGGGCTGGTGTCAAACTCCTGGCCTTAAGTGATCCTCCTGCCTTAGCTTCCCAAAGGGTTGGGATTACAGGCTTGATCCAGCACACCTGGCCTAAGGTTTCTGGTATGCAAAATTATGTTGTCAGCAAATAACAATAGTTTTATTTCTTCCTTTCCTATTTAGATGTCTTTTATTTCTTTCTTCTGCTTTATTGCTCTAAGGACTTTCAATATTACATTGAACAAGTGGCAAGAGTACACACCCTTGGTCCAGATCTTAGAAGAAAGAGTTCCAAGTTTTTATTGTTGAGTATAATGTTAGCTGTAGGCTCAATATATATGGCCTTTATTGTGTTGAGGTATATTAATTCTATAATTTGTTGAGTGTTTTTGTCATGAAAGGATGTTGAGTTTTGTCAAATGCTTTTTCTACATTTAATGAGATGGTCATATAATTTTTTTTTTCTTTCCCAGAATTGTCCATGTCAATCTCTCATGATTTTACCCTCATAAAGGCAAAATAAAAAATGATTAACACGCCTTTTCTTTCAGCAGGATAATGGCAGTACTTCCACAAAATGAAGCACCGTAATTGCAACCTGCTTTGATGGTCATATAATTTTTGTCCTTCATTCTGTTAATGTGATATGTCACATTTATTGATTTGAGAATGTTGAACCATTCTTGTAACCCAGGGATAAATCCCACTGGATCATGGTGAATAATTCTATTAATGTGTTGTTGGATTTGGTTTGCTAGTATTTTCTTGAGAATTTTTGCATCTATGCTCATCAAGGATATTGGCTTATAGTCTCCATTTCCTGTGATGTGTTTGTCTGGCTTTGGGATTACAGTCATACTAGCCTCCTAAAAGGAGTTTGAAAGTATTCTCTCCATTCATTTTTTTTCCCCTGAGACAGTTTGTAGAGAATTGGTGTTCGTTGTTCTTTAAATGTTAGGTAGAATTCCGCAGTGAAGCCATCTGGTCCTGGGTTTTTCTTTGGTAGGATACTTTTTATTACTGATTCAATCTCCTCACTCATTATTGGTTGGCTCAGATTTTCTATTTCTTCATGATTAGTCTTGGCAGGTTGTATGTGTGTAGGAACATATCCATTTCTTCTAGGTTATTCAAGTTTTTGGCATATAATTGTTCATAATAGTCTCTCATGATCCATTGTACTTCTGTGTTGTCAATTGTAACATCTCTTTATTTCTGATTGTATTTGAGTCTTTTTACTTTTTCTTTTCTTGGTTAGTCTAACTGAAGGCTGGTTGATTTTACCTTTTCAAAAAATGAACTTTTAGTTTCTTTTCTATTGTTTTTCTAATCTCCAGAGCAAAAATAAAATAGAGATTAGATTATTTATGCTCTGATCTTTATTATCTCTTTCCTTCCACTAACTCGGGCTTAGGATTTAAAAAAAATTTCCTTGAAGTGTAACTTTTAGTTATTTTTCATTTTCTTTCTTGGTGCAGGCATTTATTGCTAGAAACTTTCCTCTTAGAACTGCTTTTGCCACATTCCATAAAGTTTGATATGTTGTGTTTTTCTTTTGATTTGTCTCAGATATTTTTAGATTTCCCTTTTAATTTCTTCACTGGCACACTGATTGTTCATGAGCATGTTTAATTTCCACGTATTTGTGAATTTTCCAAAATTCCTCCTGTTAGTGATTTCTAGTTTCATACCATTGTGAAACCTCTGGTATAATAAGGTAAAAACTAGAAAACTTCCGTATAACAAGGTAAAAACCTAATAGTATTCTGCATTGGTTGTTAGAAGAACAAGGTAGATTCTTTCCGGTAAGTTTAGCATGGCACAAAGAGGGAAAGCTTTTTGAGGAGATGAAGCCCAAGCTAAATTTTAAGGATAAATAGGAAAAAGCCAGGGGAAAAGAGGAAGGGGTCATGACAACAGATATCAAGGCTGTGTGCTCCAGTCTGTTAAGGCTGAGATGGAGGCATGGTTATATGAATTACATAGTTATGAGGTCTAATATGTTTTCTATCATTCAACCATTTTAGGAATCAAACTTTATTTTAGTCCTTCACTAAACAGCTGATTTCTGAGCAAGTCTTCCTAATTTGGATCTTCTTCACTGATCCTCACTGTTAACTATTATTCTTGTATCAGTCTAACTCCATAATTAGCCCTGACTTACTATCATCAAGTTCTCTCTTTTCCAGAACTATGACACAGCCAGATCAGGTTAATATATCAAAGGATTCCCTATTTCAGTGGTTTTCAATGTTTTGGACAGTCAAGGACTCTTCTAAGAATCTGATGAAAAATATATACCCTTCTCCTAAAAACAGGTACATGCTCCTATACAACATTTTTTATCCAGTTGTAAGTTCCCTAGAACCCCTGGACTACAGGCTAAGAATCTCTGTTCTAGATGGCTTTCCTTCACCATTTTTACAAGCTTAGGCTTTCAAAAGTAAAGGATTTAATTTGCTTTTGAAATTTGCCTTTCATTTATAGTTTTTGTTTTTTTCCCCCTAAAATTCGGTTATTTTGCCTTCTTTTTTTTTTTTTTTTTTAGACAGAGTCTCACTCTGTAGTCCAGGCTTGAGTGCAGCAGCGTAATTTCAGCTCACTGCAACCTCCGCCTCCCGGGTCCTGGTTCAAGCAGTTCTCCTGCCTCAGCTTCCCAAATAGCTGGGATTACAGGAACATGCCATTATACCCAGCTAATTTTTGTATTTTTAGTAGAGACAGTGTTTCATCATGTTAGCCAGGCTGGTCTTGAACTCCTGACCTCGTGATCTGCCAGCCTCAGCCTCCCAAAGTTCTGGGATTACAGGTGTGAGACACTGCACCCAGCCCCTGCCTTCATTTTTATATAGTTTTGCTGGGTACACAATTCTATATTGACATTTTCTCTCAGCCGTCTGAAGATATTCTTATTCTCAGGTTTCTTCTCTAACAGCTGTTAGAATTTTCTAAAATGTATAGACCGCTTCCTAGCCTTCACACGGGCCACTGCAGTAAAGCCCTATTTCTTCCTTCCTTCAAAGGGCTGGGAGAAAATGTCAATGTAGAATTGTATACCCAGCAAAACTTTTAACAACAAAGGCAAAATAAAATCATTTTAGAAAAAAAGCCAAAAAAGAAACCTAAAGAAAAAAACAAAATATAGTTTACTAACAATAAGGGAAATGGATTCACAGTGAGAGAATGCATGTTTTCTAGCATATATAAAACATTTATCAAAGTTGATCAGATGCTCAAACGAACCTCCAAAAAAAAAAATACTTTTGGATAGACAAACGTCAGAAAGGGTAAGGCTGCAAGAAGGAATAGTGAGCAAAGAAACTGATAACATGAATAAATTTAAACAAATATTGATTTTTACAAATAATAATGTCCAATTTATGGCGTTAAAAGATTAAAATGCTTGACAACATTAGTAGTTAAAGCATACTGGATTCCTTCAAGAGGCAGGAAAAGATTCCGAACCATGTTTGAATTTCTCTAAGTTATTTAAGCACTAAAAGAACAGAAACAGGGTATGTAATAGACCATATGTATTAGAGAGGCAGACTCCAGAGCCAAAATTGAAAGATTCAAATCTTAGCCCTTGCAAAACCACCTGTTGGGTGTTATGCTCACTACCTGGGTGACAGGATTGATCATCCATACGCTGGGTCACTCAATATACCCATGCAACAAATGTGCACGTGCATCCCCTGAATCCACAATAAAAGTTAAAATTAGTTTTTTAAAAAGTTTCATCCCTGCCATTTACTAGCTGTGTGACCTTGGGCAAATTACCATTCTGTGCCAAAGTTTTTAAAGTCAGGACAGTAGAAATGATACCAGTATCTAATTCACAGGGTTTTTGTATAACATTTATATAAAGCTTCGAACAGTGCTTAACCTACAACAATATGTGCTAAGGAAGTAATAGCCTCACTGAAAACTTCCAAAACAGTAGAGGAAAAATCTTAGCCCAAAAGAGGTCAAGAAAAGGTAAAAAATATAGAAATACGGGTCAAATAGCACAAAATAAGTGGGCAAAAATGCAAACGTGCTCTTTTTCAGCTAAAAGTCAAAGTCTCTCAGACTGGATTGATGGGGTAAAAAATCCCTGCCAAATTATGATGTTGTTCCCCAGACATACTTAAAACATGAAGCAGGTAGGAAAAGATACACCAGTCAGAGTCAACGGCTTCGAAATCTTCTCCTACCTTACCTTATCTGTCTTCCTCCAGTTTTTCTCCTGCCTCTTCCCGGGTTCCTATCCCACCACCCACGCGTCGCTCCTCAGCTCGTCTCCTCTCTAGTGGGAGACGGACGCTCAGGCTTCATTCAGCGCTTCTTCGCCTCAGCAACGTGCTCACGTCGGCGGCGGCCGTGGTGACGTCTGCGGGGGCGGTCCTCACGCCCTCGTTCGCTTCTTGGTCCGCCCAGCCGCCATTGGTGAAAGGGTTCGCGCGTTTTGCGTCGGCAACACAAGAGAGGGCTTGTGACGCAACGGCACCTCGAGGTGCGCTTATTGGTTCCGTGGAGGCGCTCAGCTGGTCCTCGCTAGAAGTTATTGCCTCACCACAGCAGCCCCGCGACGACTGCTGCTGCTGCTGCCGGCCGTGCTGCAGCCCAGCTGTAAGGTTAGACCATCATTGTTTATGAGTAAACATATTCCTTTCTATGGTGTTCTTGGTCACGCATTTATGGAGTTTCTGAAGGGCCCTGGAGATTACTGCCAGGTACAGTACGACCTGTATGAGGACAAATGAATGGTGGAAACTCATTACTGCTTCACCAAGAATCCCCTGCAGAGCGGGTCACCTGGACAAATAAGTGTAGAACTGAGGTCATCAGAGCATTTTACAAGAGTTCTGACCTAGATGGGGTAACCCTTGGTGCACTTCCTTTCTGTTGGCTCAGAATTACTGAATTGAAGAACCGTGGGTTCCTGTTGGAAGGTTCATTTCATTTCCTGTCTCTACCAACTTCGTATTCAAAGCTCTATGAATTTCAGGTGGAGCATATTAGCATAGACTTCAGTTTCTTGACATCATTTCGGTATTCAAAATTTAAAATTTTTTTCGTAACCATATCAGTGTTTTTTAACTAAATTAACATGACTCCAGTGAGATTTCTTATTATACACAAACCAACCAATTCGACCTTAAACAGATTTATAGAAGAACTTAAGAAATACAGGGTTACCACAATAGTAAGAGTATGTGAAGCAACTTATGACCCTGCTCTTCTGGAGAAAGAAGGCATCCAGGTTATGGACTGGCCTTTTGATGATGTTTCATCACCATCCAACCAGATTGTCGATGACTAGTTAAGTTTTGCAGACGTTAAGTTTCGTGAAGAACCTGGTTGTTGCATTGCTGTTCACTGTGTTGCAGGTCTTGGGAGGACTCCAGTGCTTGTTGCCCTAGCGTTAATTGAAAGAGGAATGAAAAACGAAGATGCAGTACAGTTTATAAGACAAAAACGGCGCGGTGCTTTTTAACAGCAAGCAACTTTTTTGTGTTTTGAGAAATAACGTTCTCAAATGCGGCTTCACTTCAAAGACTCTAGTCACAGAAACAACTGTTGTATTGAATAAACCTGGCTGCCTGATGCTATTGCCTTGGAGGTGGAACTTGAGACAAGACCTAATTTATTGTACATTTTAGCCAACATATGGGCTTAGTGAGTAAGTCTGATGAAGCTTCCATAGGAATATCAGAAAGCTACGAATTTAACAGAAATGCAGCTTCTATGTTTGGCTTACTGCTATTCCCATGCCAGAAAAAATACATAAGAAATCTAGAGATTAGATGCGAAGATCCCCAACACAATAATTGTATATTTTTAGTATCATACAGAATTAAAGTTCCAGGAACTATGACTTTATATGGTTCATTCCTTAAGTCATTTCAAACACTGCAATTAGGGCCTATATGATTATTTTCCTGCTTCATGTTTACCATCCCACATGGGTCCCAGTATACATAGGTTTGTCCTACAGGTGATTTTGCTGAATTCTTAACACATCTTGTGATTATTTGATGTCTTTCTCTAATCTCATTTTGTTGTGAAAAACCTCCATTTTGAAAAATTAACCTCTGGTTGAAAGTTCATGCAAAATACATTTGGTACAGAAGCACATGTGTTGAGTGTCTTCAGATAAAAAGACCTTATCATTAATGTTTACAGTTGGGGTGCAACTTAATGGGGAGGGCTCTGAAGTCAGAATGAGAGGAGACTTTGAAATATTTCTGGTAAAATGTTGTTTTGATCTTGAGCAGAACATATGGAGTAGGACTTTTAATTTAGTAAATGTTTTTTAAAAGGTAGAGATGCTTCGTCTTTGTAGCTAAAACAATTCTAAATTATAAAATTTCAGAAAATCTTGTACTTTTCCCCCATACCTATTAGAAGTTGCTTTTTAACTACTGTGTTTCTTTGAAGTATGATTTTTTTTTTCTTGTTTTCTCAACCAAAGAAGGAATGAGTTTCTACTAATGAATTGATCAGACATTTAATATTTTATCTGCTTTTTGAACTGTGTAACAATATTTGTATACTTCATAATTAGTTTTATTATGTAATTGATAAAATAGTGAAAAGTATTAATGTTAGGACAACCATATACTCATATTGTCTGGGAACAATATATGTTTATAGTTCTGTGGGAGAAATACTTTGTGTTCATCATTCACCAGCTAGTACAAGAGCTTAATCATCTGAGTAAATAATGAATTGTGGGAGAGTTTCTAAGACGGTATAGCTATGTTAATATCAGTAGAAGTAGAAGTAAATGCATTGCTAGAGATAAAGCCACTACTTAAAGTTTCAAAAGTTAGAATTTATCAGGAAGTTGTAAAAATCCTAAACTTTATGAATCTAATAACATTGGTCTAAGATAAACAGAGCAAATATGGACAGAATTACAAAGAAAATTGACGAGTTTACCAGAGCAGTGGGAAATTTTATTATCCCTCTTTCAGAAGCAGATCAAGTAGACAAAAATCAAGACTTTGGACATAGATTTATATGAAACAATCAACAAACTTGATTCCATGAACATACAAAGGGCATTGCATCCAACAGTGTGAGTATACATATTTTTAAGAGCATATGAACTGTTAAATTTGACCATATATTTGACTACAAAAAAATTTCAGCAAATTTTAAGCTTTTTGAATAATACAGAACACATTCTCTCACCACAGTTCAGTTAAGTTAGGAAAAAAGTTAATATCTATACAACTGTAATTTTGAAAATCTCTCTAGAGACTTCCGCTTCTGACTAGGATGTAGTAGGTCATGGCAGCCTAAAACTCTTCCTGCAACAACTAAAAAAAGATGGAAAAATTATAAAGATCATGTTTAAAGATATGTGAGAGTTATGAAAGCAATAAGGACTAGGTGAATGGGAATTCCAGAGAGGGAGGAGCCCTTGTGAGGTAAGTGACCATTTTATTTTCTAGGGACCTTTACTGATTCTGGACATGGACTAATAAGGGTCAAGCTTGGTCCATGAAGAGGGCCTCTCCTGAGGGAAAGAGAAACCCAGAAAAGCTTTTGGCGGTCACATGGGGCTGGTGCAACAAATTGGAAAATTAGGAACTTTGGCCAGTTTCCTCTACCTGTTATAAGTTGGATTCCCCAGGAAACAGACACTGAATCTGAGATTTGCATCCAAAGGATTACTGGGGAGTCTTCTCAGGGAATAACACCTATGAGGGAGCAAGAGAAACAGGATAGGGCATAAGAAATTGAATGGTGATACACAGCAGTTGCAACAGTAGCCTCAGCCAGTCTCATAGGGAGCTGAGTGGGGTGGCTATTAAGAGATGTTCTCAATTGACACTAGGAAGCTGGGCCTTTGGGCTCTTGAATATACCAGTCATTGCCTGTAGGCTTCCCCTGGGGATGATGGCATAATCTTGGGTGAAGCATTCACCTTCAGTCAAGGGCAATTCCTAGAGAGGGATGCAGCTGTGGGCCCTGAGCTGATAATGGCATCTGGAGAAATGAGTGTTTCAGACCCGAGGCAGGATGTAGATGGTGCAACCACAACATCCACTCTCTTAAATGACACTTGCTGAATACTGGGGCTATATATGGGAGCCTGGGGAGTTAGAGTGAAGACTTAAAAGGCAAGGGAACTCTCCCTTAATCTAACAGTCCTTAGGAGACAGAGTTCTCCACATTCTTACCAACACATCTTTTTTTATTATAGCCATTCTGGTGAGTGTGAAGTGTTATCCCATTGTGGTTTTAATTTTCATATCACTAGTAATGTTAAGCATTTTTTCATGTGCTTGTTAGCCATTCACACATCTTTTTGGTAAAATGTTCATTCAAGTATTTTGCTCATTTTTAAAATTTGAGTTGTTATCTTCTTCTTAAGTTGAAGTAGTTCTTTATATATTCTGGATCCAATGTCTTTATCAGATATATGATTTATGTCCCCCCAGCCTTCTGCTTGTCTTTTTGTCCCCAGTAGTGTGTTTCAAAGTGCAAAATTTTTAAATTTTGATGAAGTACAGTTTCTTTCTTTTATGAATCATGCTTTTAAAGTTATATCTCAGAACTCACCTCAACCTAAGTCACAAAGATTTTCTGCAATATTTTCTCCTAGAAATTTTACAGTTTTAGCTCTCACATTTAGGTCTGTGATCCATTTCAGGTTAATTTTTGTTTGGTGTGGGATGTCTAAAGGTTAATTTTTGTGTTTAGTGTGAGGTGTATAAGTTCATTTTTTTTTTTGCATGTGGATATTCAGTTGTTTCAGTACCATTGTTCAAAAGACTCTTTCTCCCAATGAATTACCTTAGTAACTTTGACTGAAAGTCAGTTTACCATAAATGTAAAAACCTATTTATGAACTCTCAATTCTGCTTTATTTATTTTTATGACCACACAGTCTTTTTTTTTGTATAAATTTAAGGTGTACAGGTAAAGTTTTGTCACATGTATATATTGCATAGTGGTGAAGTATGGGCTTTTAATGTAATCATTACCCAAATAGTGTATATTATACCCATTCAGTAAATTCTCATCCCTCACTCTCCTTCCACCCTCCCACCCTTCCAGGTCTCCGGTGAGATTCTACATTCTTTGTTCATGTGTACACATTATTTAGCTCCCACTTATGAGAACATACAGCATTTCACTTTCTGTTTCTGAGTTGTTTCACTTAAGTGCCTCCAGTTCCATTTATCTTGCTGTAAAACACATTATTTTATTCCTTTTTCATTGCTGTATAGTATTCCATCACAAATATATATTCATATATATTCATTTTCACCTATTTGATAAATTCCAACCAATGAAGTCATCTGGACATGGCTTTTCTTGGGGGAAAGATTTTCTGATTACTAATTTCATTACTTACTATAGGTATATTGATTTGTGCTCTAATATTGCTTGCTTTGAATTTTGCTTGCTTCCCTCCACCCCCAGTTTCTTAAGGAGGAAGTTTAAATTATTGACTTGAGACTTTTCTTCCTTGCTTTCTCTCTGTCTTTCTCTTCTGATATAGGAATTTGCATTAGTCAGGGTACTCCAGAGAAATAGAACCAACAGGATCTTTCTCTCTCTCTGTTGATTTATTATAAGGACTTGGCTTGGCTCACATGATTATGGAAGCTGTCACACTCTAAGATGTATATCTATAGGGTGAGTCAGCAAGCTGGAGACCTAGGAGAGATGATGATGTAGTTCCTGTCTGAAGGCAGGAAAAGCCAATATCCTAGTTAGAAGGGCATCAGGTAGGAATAAGTCTCTCTTACTCAAGCGAGGGTCAGTCTGTTTTTTCTATTCAGACCTTCAACTAATTGGATGAGGGCAATTAGTGGAGGACAGTCTACTCAGTTTAATGATTTAAATATTCATTGTATCCAAAAATACCCTTACAGAAACACCCAGAATAACATTTGATCAAATATCTGGGCACCCTGTAGTGCCATAAGATTAACCATGACAGCATTTAAAGCTATAAAGTTTCTCTGTAAATACTGCTTTAGCTACATCTTGTTAATTTTGATATGCTTTTTAAAAATCAATTCAACATATATAATTTGGCTTGTGATTTCTTCTTTGATCTATGGGTTCTTTTGAAAGGTACTTTTTCCCAATATTTTGGAATTTCCCATACTTTTTTGTTTATTGATTTCTAATTTAATAATTAATTTTGTTACTCTGTGGAGCCAGTTGCATTTGAAATACAAGGATGAATGCTGTTTCCAGGCAGAAAGCTATAGTGAACTAAAATTTAATTGGTAAATAGAAAACAAAGGGAAGAGAAGGACTTCCCAGGAGGAAAGACCAAGCATGTATAGTATAAGGATAGGCTTGAAAGCACATGTACTTAGTGCTAGGGAGATGTTCAGTGTGGCTGGAACAAAGGAAGTGTAATTTGTATCTTCTTTCTTTTTGTCTTAATTAGTATAGCTAAAGTTTGTTACTTTATCTGATCTTTTCAAAGAACCTATTTTTCTTTCATTGATTTTCTCTACTATTGTTTTTCTTTTCTTCTATGTTGCTTAAGGATATGTAGCGGGGGTACAGAGGAAGTTGTGGGACATGATGTAAAAAGATAGTGCCAAAAGTTCCATGGTGTTCAGATTCCAGCTTCACTCTTCAAACTTTCTTCTGAATAGTTTCTCATTCTCCATGATCCCAAGGACCATACAGGAGAGATGTTTTCTCAGGATATTCTTGGCTGATCACCAGCACTGAGGAAGCGGTTCTTGGAAGAATAAGATCTGAGCAAGAGGTGAGTGGTGTCTCTGCTGATTACTCTTCTGCAAGTCTAGTAGTCCATCTAGTCTGTCTTTGAGAGTTGGTCATATAGAACCTAGTCGTTGCGGGCAGAGGAGATCCTCAGGCTGAGGTGGTAGCAGGAGTAGGGCCCTAAGCATGATTTATGTTTCCTTTATTATACAATGAAATTAGAGGCTGGAAATGTCATCTCACCATGTCTTAACATCTTAGCAGTATCTAATTTCAGGGCACTGCAAGCTCTCTCCGCACCCCCACCCCTGTGATATAGGCTGTGCTTTTCATGAGGGAGATGAAGGCTAGCACTGAACTTGGTCTAAGAAACACCCAGGATGGACTGATATTACTGTATAAGAAAACAGCTTTGGGTTGCTCAACTACTTCAGAGAGTGAAGGATGGAAGCCAGAGTGTGTTCCAGAGCCAGGAAAATGAAATCAAGTCTTCCCTAGAACTCCCTGTGGTGCTCTTCCTGTCACCACCTCTCTTCCTCTTCACTCCTTGGCAGGCTGACTCTCCCCACCCACATTTCTCTGGTTTTCCTTTTACAAAAAAGAATGTCTAAGACTCAGCAACCCATAGGGCAGTGACCATTCCTGAATAGTTAGTGAGCTGCCCCCAGCTACTCAGCCTTCACACACTGCTGAGTCTGGAAGGGTGTGTATTGCTGACATGGACTGAACTCCCTGATGGGTGAGCCATGCTTTCTGACTAGTGGCTGTGCTCACATTCCTCATCTCCCCATGACTCCTACCCATCTTTTCCTCTCAGGACTCAGTGTAAACACTGCTCTCCCTGAAGCCTTCTCTTATGTTCTCATAGGAAATATCCTCTCCCTCTTCTGACTACCCTCAGTTTTTATCTGCTCTTCTTTCATGAACTTACCACTTTCTCCCTTATGGCAAAATGAATTGTGTCCAGTCTCCTTCACTAGAGACAGAGCTCTGTAAAGCAAGATTCTAGGCAAAATTCTGCATTTCCCACAAGGCCTGGCCAGTAGTTGGTAATTAACAGATGAAGAAATGCTTAGGAAGGAACTCAGAGGAGGGTTCAGAAAAATGAACTCCCAGGACCTTCGGAGACAAGGCTTTTATTCACTGTATGCCTTGGCATCTCCTCTCACACCAGAAAGTTTAAAAGAAAAACATAGCAACAAGGATTCAGTTGGGCCATTTTGGAACCCATTTATATTATGGGTGTTATGCTGGGCTTCATCCAGCCCCATACCAGCCCCTGAGACTGCATCAGACCGTCTGGACATTCATGGCTTCCTTGGGCCAACTGTAATTGTCCATTGTAAAGGAGTCATAGTCTGGAGTGTAGACCAGGGATCTTACAAAAGCCTCCTTGTCCTTAGGCTCCGGGTAGTAGGAGGCCAGGTTGTGTTTGTACGCGTAGTCAAGAACCTAGGGAAAAACAGGTTTGACTAAGGAACCAGATCTAAGGGGAAACCTGCTTAAGGATCCCTGTTTGGGAGTCTAGGGGAAGGGAATACACCTTAAGGAACCAGACTTGTTTCTTTCAGGAGTATGGCTCATGAAACCACTGGATAGGAAGGATTTTAAGCTTTCTGCCTGGACAGGCAGGCAGCTTTGACATAGTGGAATAAATACTGAGCCAGGGTCAAGAGGCTTCAGCATAAATTCTGCCTGCTTCCAAAGGCCTGTGGGTCCTCAGAGGTGATATTATCCTTGTCGAGCCTCAGTTTCCTTGTCTGTAAAATGGGAGTAAGGAGACCTTTCTCTGGAGCGGTGTTAAGATAAAATTAGACAACAGGCAAAAGTGTCCAGAACTTGATTTTTTTTCCCACATGAATATGGGTTAAATTGGATGAACAGCCTGGACACTGTTCTCTGGGTATTAGGTTTGGCTTCAAGAGAATGTGAATCTAAATATCGCCCAAAGGAAGAAACTGACAGAGTGAAGCTGGACCATGAGCTAGACTTGAGGCTTCATTCTGGATTCTATACCAGAAAACTCATGGGTAGTGTGTGCTGTTGTACAATGCATTTTATGAAATTATTTTTAAAGCTTATAGAAAAATGTAAAACATGCACACTAATAGAAATAATAGTATGATAAACCTTCATGTACCTATTATCCAGGTTTAACAACTATCAATGTTGGGCCAGTCTTTATGGCCCCATGTTCTGATTCTTTGAAAACCTATTATCTCTGCACAGTCTTATAGTCTGAAATATTCCATGAAGCTGATCACCCCATAGCCAGCTATTCTGAGAAAAAGGGGAAGAAAGAGATTTACTCTGGCAGGAGAGCACTGGGTATGGAGCTTTTTCACTGTTCTCTGCTAATCTCCAAAACTCTGGGAGAGAGAAACTACTGGCCCTTTGAAGAAGGAGGAAACTGAGGCTCAGATAAGTGAAGTGATTGGGCCAATGTTACACCATTGCTGATTGGCAGAGCTGGGACCCCAAAGCCTGAGCTTCTTCCATGATGCTATGCACGCTGACCTTTCTTATAAATGTGTGCTTTATGATTCATTTCTAAAAAATTCCCACATTCTGGTCCATGGACTTTGATGACCTTTCTGCTTGGTGTATAAGGGGAAATCCGGGAGCTTTCCCAGAACTGGCCTGGGTGGGTGTTTGGGGTGGAGCTCAAGCTGCAAGCAGGAGTTTGTCACCCAGCCTCTGAGTTACATGTAGTGCAGCTCAAGAAGCTCAAATGTCTCCACAGTTTCCATCCCCTTAGCCCTTCTAAAGTCACAGACAGAGAAAGTAGTTGAGCCTCACTACCCATATTACAGGGGTAGGATGCCCCTTACTTTGATGGCAATTCTCAGAGACACGTCTCGGATGGTACTGAGTGGTGGGTACAGTCTCCCCTGGGACAGATGCTGCTCAGAGACTTCCTGGGCAATTTGCTGGGGAGAAGGAGAGAACCGAGAGGAATAAGCTGAGTCTCCACTTTCCCAAAACAAGCCCAACTCATTACCCCAGAGACTCACCCCACCCTGCATAGTTAGTCAAACATTGCAGTTCCAACTGTTGACTCTGTCACCAGGGGAGCTTCAATGCTTGGGCTTAAGAAAGGACACATCCTTTCTGTACTGTAAGACTGGTTGAGGCTTAAAACAACACAAGTATCTCTGAATTCCAAAGGAAAATTACTAAAGCCAAGATGAACAAATTTATGGCCTGCAAAGAAAAGGCTATGAGATCTCCTCTTGGCTGATGCAACCTGTTGTACAGGGATTCCTGGGTCCCTCACTTCCTGAGTCTCAGCCTCCTTCCACATGCTTGGTCCCATCTTGGGTGACCATCTAGGCTATGTTATGTCTTTGTGTTCAGGCTCCTGGAGCACTTCCTTTCAGCCCTGGTCTCAATCTGGGGAAGGCCTCTCCTCCGTGAGTGACTGAGTCTTAAACCTTATTTGAATAAACGTCCTAAGCACATCATCCTGAGGACAGAGCCTCCCATAGCTTCCCTTCCAGGTTCAGACCTTGCCTCTGAGGGTTAAGCCTCATCTGCCGTAGGCCCTCATCCCCCAGGCTCAGACGCTGGAGCTTGGTCAGCCTTGCAAATCAGCCTCTTTAATGTGGTGGCTCTGAATCTACTCCCACCCAGTCTTCTGTTATTAAATTTAAACTTGGGAAATGCCACTGGTGCTCTCTGAGAACTGTGTGTCTTAGAAGTGACGAGGCTAAGAAGCTTATCCCGCCTCAGTGTTTTTAGATACAAGGGAAATGCCTTCCCCCTCTACCTCCTTCTTACACTTCCATCTTTCTTTTCCATTCATTCAGTCAAATATTAACTGAGCTCTGCTATATCTTTCAAAACATAGAGCAGGCCAAGGCTGTCTCCTCATTTCAGACCTTTGTATGGCTCCTTCAGATTCTTTTCCATACAAGGCACTTCATCACTGGGCCCTCCTTTCCTCTTTAGCCTCACTTTTAGTCTCTAGGCTCTGTACTAGGTGCTGGGCTCTGTGCTAGGTGCTGAGGAGCCATGTAAGGAAGGACTCTATGGTGAAGAAGCCATCGTCTTTTCCCTTATGGAGACTGGTGTGAGTGGACAAGTAACAAATGATTATAGCATTGTAGTGGGTGAGTGCAATGAGAGGGGGCATCGAGGCACGGAGGATGGCAGGATCCTGTCTACCACGTATAGGAAAGCCTTCCCAGAGTGTCACAGGATGATATCTGAAGGACAAAGCATGAATTAGGGGAGAGAGAATGGCACCTGCAAATGCTGGAAAGTGAGAGAGAGCATGGGTACGAGACTGAAAACAGCACACTGGATAGATCAATGGTAGGGAGACATCAAAAGTGAGGTTGGAGAGGAAAGGAGGGCCTGGTGATGAAGTTCCTTGTATGGAAACCATGGGAAGGAGTTTGGACTTTATCCTGTATGCACTAAGGAGCCATACAAAGGTCTGAAATTAGGGGAGAGACTTGGCCTGATCTGTGTTTCAAAGGATTCTCTTTGTGAAAGTATAGAAGATGGATTAAAATGAGAGCAGCAAGATTTCTATGGCTAGATCTACATCTAGAATAGTTATCCTGGCTGGGCGCGGTGGCTCACACCTGTAATCCCAGCACTTTGGGAGGCTGAGGTGGGTAGATTATGAGGTCAGGAATTTAAGACCAACCTGGCCAAGATAATGAAACCCCGTCTCTACTAAAAATACAAAAATTAGCCGGCATGGTGGTGGGCACCTGTAATCCCAGCTACTCAGGAGCCTGGGGCAGGAGAGTCGCTGGAACCCAAGAGGCGGATGTTGCAGTGAGCCAAGATTGCACCACTACACTCCAGCTTGGGAGACAGAGCAAGACTCCGTCTCAGAAGAAAAAAGTTACCTTGAGAAGAGATATATGTGTGATCACTTCTAAGATGGTGGGCACTGGCAATGCTCTTCAACAGGGAGTCAAGTTGTCCTGGGCCATCCTGGGCTCACAAGACCAGTGACCTTGGGCTAGTGACTTAAACTCATATATGCATAAGAACTTTACCTATTTTATAGAGTTGTTACAATGAAATGGGATAGTACATGCACATCTCCTTAAAGCCTATTTTAATTTTCCATAGGAAAGTCAAATTCAACTTAAATTATCTTCACTAAAAGAACGCTTTTCAGAAATATAACCTGCCATGCCTTTGAAGACCATAATATGAGCTCCTATAGGGGAGGGGCCTTATCTTGCTCACAGCAGGTGCTTAATAAGTAGATCCAGGAAAGGTTTCTGTGTAAGTGAGGGACACTGTTCATGAAATGATGGAGCTGAACTGTCTCACAGCACTGGAGGTGGTGGGGCAGATGTGTGGATATCTCATGGGATTACATAGGAAGGACTCTAGCAATTGTGTTTCTACTCAACAGGAAACTTGGCTTTCAGGCTGATTTCCAGCAAAAATTAACTCTTTCCATCCAATGGGAACTTCCCACAGCTCTGCCCATAGCAACAAGACAAGAATACCCACCATAGCAATGAGAAGAAAGACAAACACAGAATACTCAGACAAGAGGAACAGAGAACTGTGACACAAAGTCATAAGTAGTGTGCACAGGGCTGGGGGCAGCTGAAAAGCCTTTGGGAGACATTATTTGCACAGCCTTGGAGAGCCAGGGCTCAAAGACTAGACATAATAAGAAGAGACCTGGTGCATGAGGTAGTCCCCTGTGGGACTCACAGAAGTGGATCCAGACAGGGCTGCGTGGAAGCCATACCCATGTCTCATTGATTTCAGGCTCTCACCAGTGCCTCAGTGAGAAGAAAATGCAGAAGGATGTTAGAAGTCACAGGAGAGCCTTTGGAGCTTGTTGGGTTTAAGTATGTTTCATATTTTTGTATGGCTTTGATTAGCTTAACCTCCCAACACAGACATTTCTGTGCCTTGGTTTTGTCAGAGTGAGAATAAATGTCAAGTGTCTGGCACTTGGTAACCATCTGGTAATTTCAGCCACTATAACTGTTATCAATAACTATTAGTGTGAACATAGGCTATCATTCTTAATGAACTGATTCATGGTTTTCATCATGTCTCTAGTAAAGAACTCTTTTGTGTGCTTTTCTAGAAGATACCTGGAATAAGTGCATCTCCAACACCTCTCATCAGTGCTCAAGATCTGGGTCCTCTGAGGACACAAAACCAGGTATGACACCCCCCCTCCCTTACAGAAAGCTGTCCTAGTGGGGTTCACTACTACCAGTTACCCCAGTGATTTGGCCAAGGCCTGTGGCCGGAAGAATCCATCAGCTAATGGTCCACAAGCGCTCAGTTTCAGGTGACTTTGATGGCATCTCATCTGTCTATCATCTGGATGGCATTGTTAGGAGGCAGGAGGCAGTATGAGGCATGTCTCCTCCCTGTCAGTACCTCTTGCTAATACCCTCTGCCACTATTCCCCATTCCACATCAAAAGCCCCACGTGTGATTGAAGAGGTCAAGCCTCAAGGTGGCCATGAGAGATGCTTGAAGTTTAAGCACTTTGGGAATCCACTGGCAACGTTGGGGAAGATAGGCAGAAATGATGAGAAAGATCAGGCATAGGACCCAGTGTCAACCCACAAACCCTACTGTAAGCATTTGAGGGAGCAGGGACATTGATACCTCTGCTGTCAGGAGGAAGATCTCATCTGGGATGTGCCGGATCCCGCCAGCAATGACTCCCAGTGCCACCCCAGGGAACACGTAAGCATTGTTTCCCTGCCCAGGAATGAAGGTCTTGCCATCTTCCAGAGTCACACTCTTAAAAGGACTTCCACTGGCAAAAATCCCTCGGCCCTGGAGGCAGGAAGAAAACCAGAGATGAACTTGGGGATTGGTTTGGGGCAATAATAGTGGCCTATTCTTAATTTCCAAATGTTGGACTCTTCTTCATTCTCTCCCAAATGCTCAGCACTGTGCTGAGAACATAGCAGGCACTTAAAGCACATTTGTTCATTTGACCAGAAAGCTCAGCCCTCACCTATTACCTAGCAGCCAAGAAACTGCTGAAAGGTGATAGGGTTCACAGTGCCATTTTTGTCACCTCCTGGGAGGGTTGACCCAGGACATGACAGGAGGTGGCCTAGAGCCTAGAGGTACTTCAGGTTCTGGGTTCTAGTCAAAGCTCTGTGTTATTTAGGGTGAACCTTGAGCATCATAGCACACAGGTAAGACCTTGGGCTTTGGAGTCAGACCTGGGTTTGACAGGCAGCTCCACTCCTTATTAGCTCTGTGACCTTAACCATGTTACTTCATCTTTCTGAAGCTCAGTTTGTTCATCAGCAATGTAGGAATATTTTTTCACCCTCATGGGGTTACTCATAGTAATTTTACTATGTCCTCTCAGCTGGGGGAAGGAAGGACTCCCCGCTGACCTCGGTGACCCGGTAGCACTTCTCAGCCGTGCACTCGGCCTTGCTGGTAGGGTTGCTCAGGGCAAAGATGATAGGGCGCTCGTGGAAGGAGGCCATGTCCCTCAGAATCTGCTCCGTGAAGGCTCCTGCGATGGCAGCAACACCTACAGGGAAAAGGGGGGTAGTGGGGATGCCTACTCTTTATAAACAACCCATTCCTCTCCTGCTGGTGGTGGTGGGGGAACTAGGAACACCAGGAAAGACTTATTCTTGGGCCTGGCATCTGCCACAAGGACTGAGGGAGCAGAAGAGAAAAGGATCATCCTACTTGAGCTGTCTGAGACCTCCTGTTCATCTCCTAGGGACCACTGGTCCATCTCAGGTCCCTGCCAATTGAGCTGCTCCTGTGAAGGCATTCCTGGGCATTTCCATTGAGAGTGAGCTGCTCCCTCAGTACACAGGGAGATGCCAAGGTCTGCCTTGGAAGAGGAGTGCTTATCTCATTGTGGTTAGAGAAACCAGCCCTGCACTTTTTCACTGCATTGTATATTTCTGCATCAATAAGCCCTAACTCTGGCACCTTAGTTCTATGGTTTTTTTATACAGCAGTCACTCAGTAAAAGTTTGTAGCATTGAATTGCGCATAGGATAGGGGAAAGAGCTGTTTCCATGGGTTACTTAGGCTTACTGGCTGAGCCTCTGTCTCTGCATCTGCAAGTCAAGAGGGTTAGCTGGGCTGGGCAGTGGGCACCCTCCCTCCTCTTACCTATGATGGCTGTGGGCTTCACCAGCCTCACCACCTCCTCCAGGGAATTCATTTCAGGATGGTCTTGGGCAAACATCTCCTTTTCATGGTTCAGGTGGCTCCTCCCCTATAGGCAAAGGAACACAGAGCAGCTGTGGTGGTGATGGCCTGTTGGGCAGGAGTACAGATGCATTTGGAAACTCGTAAGAGTGTTTCCTGCTGAGCCCCATGCTTTGTTCTGAGCTGTCAGAAGTTTTGGGGCTCATACTCTTGACCACATTTACTGGAAGAACCTATGGTGGGACCTAAGCTTGTGTGAGATGGGGTGTAGGGTGTGTGTGTGTGTGTGTGTGTGTGTGTGTGTGTATGTGCGCGCATGTTTCTTTAACCCAGACCACATATGGAGAATCCATACATAATTTCTTTGAGCTGTCAGGATTATGGCTTCCTGGGCCAGGACAGAAAGACTCTTAGGCAATGCCTGAGTCTCACCAAGACCCTTTGCCCCAAGGCATCCAGCACCCTGACTCAGTTGAGGGATGGGGATCTGTGCCACCCAGGATCAGGGAGTTAATGTGAATGTGCTTATAAGAGCCATTAATCTCACTGTGAATAATACTAAACTAAGCTCCAAGAAGGTCTTATAATGACTGGCCATGCCAAACTGGCTACAGTTCCTTACATTTCTTCAAATGGAAGTTGGTGGGTGACAGGCTGGCATAAGTGCTGGTATATGGGTTCAGATGCTTTTGTTGATTCCTTTGGGTTAGCTGGCTTCATGGGAGCCAGTGCGAAGATGTCAGCTTTGAGAGCTCCTTGGCTAGGGTTGAGCTTGAGGGAGAAACATGATGTTGAAAGATAGAGAAGAGGGGAGAGTGGCAGTCTCTGGCAACCTGCACCTGTGACCAGATTATGCTCTGGAAAGATGTGGGGGTAGGAAGAGGGCTGAGTTCCTTCCAGCAGAAATCTGGCCCCATATGGAATAGGAAGGGTCAAATAGGTCAGTTTCTGCTGAAGATCTCTGCCATTCTTGGCCAGTGTCCCTAGGTACTTCCCCTGTTCGCATCGTTGCCATAATTTTTCATCTCACACTGAAAATCTATGTTAGTGAAATTCTGGGAATTAAAGCACTGACTGTAGCCCTAAGGGAGGGATCCTTCAGTTGTGTCTCTTACCACATGCTAGCCAGAAGCTGGCCTGTTTCTCTCTCATTCGTTATTTCACTCAGGCCTCACACATTAATTATGCACTTACCATGTGCCAGGCATTGATATCAAGACTCTGTAGCCTAGTGGGGAGACAGTCAAGGGACAACTTCTCTACAGTGTGGTAAGTACAATGTATGGAGCATAGATGCAGGAAATAAGCTTTTTGGAGGAGGTAACATTTAAGCACTATCAGAAGATAAGGAAGAAACTGGGAAGGGGCTAAGGTTGAGAGTTGGCATGTGGAAAAAGGGAGAAGGGCGCTTCAGGCAGAAGAACAAGATGTGTAAAGATGTGGAAGACAGAGCAGGTTGCTTCTGGAACCTATGATTTAATGTGACTGGAGGCTAGCGGAAGTCAGGAAGTGGTGGGGGACAAGACTAGAAGGGGCACACATCTGCACACTTGCACAAACTTTTGGACAGAAGCAATTAAAGCTACTTCGGGATGAATCTTTTGCTTTAGAGCTTAGGCCATTGCCCTCGTTTTGCTGTCTATTCTGTTTGAGCAGTTTACTTCTTGGAGACCTCTTCCAGTCCAGTTCCTGGGAGCTGTAGGTGTCAGGAAACCTCCAGGTCTCCAGACTGACAGTACCTTGACAATGAGCCCCTTAGAGTCCACCATCCAGATCTTTCTTGTGGCCTCTGCCTTCGGTACACCTTCTTTCTCTAGGGCCATGACAAGGAGGTGGGCAATGCCCATGGCTGCCTGGAAGGTACCACAGGTTGGATGTTCAGACACAGGGCAAACAGCTGCTGAAAATTTATCTGATGTGTCACCATAATGAGTCCCTCTTCTTTCCCCCACCTCCATGACTCCCAGGAGGCCTAATTAAGTCCTTGCCTTGAGACACCCGAATGTTGGAGCCTACCAAATGTAGGCAGTTTGCAATGATCACAATATGTTTGTGCTGCTTCCTCTTTTCAGAACCCCAGAATATCTCCCTTTTTGTTATGCTTCCACCCATTCTTACTTTCCTCCTGGAACCACAAAAGAAACCCTCAATGGCACATACCTCGCCTGCACCTTGGAAAACAAACACATGATTGGAGAGCTTGTTCTTGGTGATTCGCAGAGCAGCCAGGATCCCTGCCACAGCAACGGAGGCTGTGCCTGAAACAGAGTGGCCTGAGATCAGCCTCTGGCCACAGGCCCCCAGCTCCCAAGAGAAGACCCTTGGGAAACTTCCCCACACCTTGACCTATGGAGGAACAGGCAACTTTTCTTAGCTCTTGTGCCTTGAAGACACACAAGTGTTGGAGCAAATCCATGCTCTCTTTTGGAGATAACTTTTTTTGTTGTTGTAGTTGAGAAACAGCTCCTGGTTTGTTACTTGACCCCATGAGATGGGATCAGATAGCCAGATGCTGCTACCACCATCATTCATAAAGAAAATGACAAGGATAAATATAATGGAAGAAAAAAGAAGTATGAGCCTCATAGAATGATATAAGGGCTAAGTGGATAAAAACATTTTAAAAAAATGAGACCACAACCTGACCATAAGGCATTAAATGACCATGTGGCCTAAGCTGTGCATCTTATCCACCAAGTCATAAGGTTGAGTGTGTCTGGTTGCACACCATCATCAAATGGCTTGAGTATGTGTGGAAGGGACAAGTAAGTTGCATGAGTAGGTGGCTTTGATTCATTTGAGCCACTGCTATATGACTTCTCCCTGAATCCGCATCTAACGCTTCACTGGGAACCAAGCACAGGAAAAACCTGGGCTTGGTTCACAAGCTGTTTAAAGTGGCAGCCTCACAGCCCCAGTAAAAGGTAGCTTTCAAAGGTAAGGATGAAGGACAATGGACATGACTTCAAGTGGTAAGTTTAGTTGTGTACTTTGGTTCAAGAGATGGTTAGCACTACACTGATTCATGAGCAGTTGCTAATGGTTTAGCTGGATGGTCAGGGACTTGGAAAGAACAAAATAGTAAGATTGGTGATCAGGAGGTCTGGGGAAAAGGTAGGTAGATGGACTTCTTGGGATAGGTACAGAGTAAGAGGATATTTGTGCGCCGTGTGAGAGTTTCTCAAAGGACACGAGGAAAACAGTCTTTTAGTAATCAGGTGGACAAAATGGCATGACCTGTGTATATTAGACAGCATCTTCTCCAGTCACCCAGGGTTTGCCTAATGGACTTATGCATAAAACAGCCATGGTGGTTAAGGATGGAGGCTATGTATGGGCTTCCTCTTACCGAGTTGGTCTGTTACTGTTACTGCTGAATGACTAACCTGTCAATCACAGAGAACAATGCTGAGCTCCTGATGGGCACCATTCCCTGGGGGGACCATCCACCTGGTGGCAGGATGATTACACTGGACTGCTTCCATCATAGACAGGAAAGAAATCTGTCCTCACTGGAGCAGATAATCTGTCCTCACTGGAGCAGATACACATTCTGGTTATGGATTTCTTTCCTTGTCTATAATGCGTCTGCCAGCACCATCATCTGTAGATGTTTGGAATACCTATTCACCATCCAGATATATTACTGACAGCAAGGCTTTTAATCAAGGACATTACTTCACAGTAAAAGATGGGCAGCAATATGCTCATGCCCATGAAATTCACTAGTCTTAATATGTACTCAACCACTCAGGAGCAGCTGGCCTCATAGATCAGTAGAATGGCCTACTGAAGTCTTAAGACTTAAGTTGAAGTAACACCCCATGGAGATAATGAGCTGCTGTTTTATGGGATACAATGTATGACAACTTAGCAAACAAGACATTTTGTTTTTCTCTCATAGCCAAAATCCATGGGTCTAGAAATTGTGGGATGGAAATGGGAGTGGCTACTTTCACCATTTCACCTAATAATCCATGTATAGAATTTTTGCTTCCTGTCTCTTTAATTTTGTGCTCTACTGGATTGGAGGTGTTAGTTGCCAAGAAGGAAATACTTCCATTAGGATTTACAACATGATTTTATTGAATTTCGAGTTGAAACAGCTCCCTGGCCAGCTGGGGCTCTTCATGCCACTAAATCAGTGGGCAAAGAAGGGGATTACTTTTCTGGCTGTTATGATTCATCCTGATAATCAAAGGGACAGCGAGGACTATTTCTGAAGCCTAGGGAAGTCTTCTAGAGGGGTATCTTCATATTTCCATGCTCAATAGTATAAATAAATATTATTGCAACTAAGGAGATTCAGGACTATGGAGGATTCAGATCCTTCAGAAATGAAGGTTTGGGTCACCCTACTGGTTAAAGAATCCCAGTCACCTGAGGTCTGTCTGAGGACGAGAAAACATGGAATGGAAGGTTGAGGAAGAAATTTATAAAAATCATCTTTGGCACCATGACTGGTTACAAGGAATGTAGCAGCCATGCATATTTTTCTTCCTTGATCATGATGTAACTATATATGATGGTATGCATGAGCTAATTTCTTCTCCCTTCTCCTCTTATTATTTTGTAAAAGTTCTGTTGGAGGTTAATTCCATGTTAGTATTTAGATAATAGAGTTTTCAAATGTGACTGAATTTTATGAGCTATTAATCCTGCTTAGAGGTAGATAGCATGACTATCTTCCAGAGATGACTAAATTGATTGTTGAGACATTGTCTGTCCCCATTTTGGGGAGAAGGTGAGAATGTCTTCATTTGTTAGAAAGGTAGTTGAATGTTGCCAGGCATTTTGTTGGAGTTTTTTTTGTCTTTTTTTTTTTTTAGATAGAATCTCACTGTCACCCAGGCTGGATGCAGTGGCATGATCTTGGCTCACTGCAACCTCTGCCTCCCGGGTTCAAGCAATTCTCCTGCCTCAGCCTCCCAAGTGGCTGGAATTATAGGCACCCACTACCACACCCAGCTAATTTTTTTGTATTTTTAGTAAAGACAGGATTTCACCATGTTGGCCAGGCTGGTCTCCATCTCCTGACTTCAGGTGATCTGTCTGCATTGGCCTCCCAAAGTGCTGGGATTTCAGATGTTAGCTACCACGCCCAGCCAGAGTTGTTTCTGTTGTGTGGAAGTACACATGTGCCAGATATTGTATATGGATGCTGAGTAGCCAGAAAGGTGGACTGTACCAATTATTGGGTAATTGTTTCTCAGCTTCTTTACACTGCTTTATCTGCAAACCACTTTTCTGCTTTGCCAACTTGCTGTATGCTGGGCACCAATAGTAGGTGCTAGAGGGAGACAAAGGCTAGACAAGGGGGATAATTTGCTTTGCATCATCTGTCTTGTTTGGATTGTAAGGTAAAATGTAGGACACTTTGTAAAATTTGAATTTTAGATAAACAGTAAGTTTTTTAGTATGTCCTATGCAATATGAGCATAAATACACTAATAATTATTTGTTTCTAACACCGAAATTTAACTAGGTATCCTGCGTTTTGGTTTTGCTAAATCTGGCAGCCCCACAGCCTTAGTTCTTCAACTCCACAGCATTCGTTTGTTCTTGAAGCAGCAACCCAGGTTGCAGTTTGGCTGTCACTGAGAGAACTAGCTTCATAGCATGCCACTCAGTGACACCAACACCGCCAACTGCCACCTCCTCTTTGTTCCCTTAGCCTCAGGAGTCGTAGCAGATCCTTAGTGTTTCTTTTCTGTCTTTTGAATTCTTTAATAGATAACTTTTTTTTAAATACTAAGTCTATACCATTTGCTCTGTTAAAGCAAGTGGTATAGACTCTGATACAGAGAGCTCACAATAAAGTAATCACAATCAGCAACACTTAGCCCCCACAATGGTGAAACCAAAGCAAAACAAAAGGAAATTAAAGTAGGACTATTTATGGCTTACTAAATTTGCATAATTTTTTTAAAAAACCATCTAGGGCTGGTGAGGAATGAAAAGTAAAATGTTCCAGTATACTTTGTATTTTAAAGTGCTACAATCTTTTTGGAGAACTGTTCCCCATTTAGAGCAAAGGCATTAAATATTTTTGCCCTTTGACCTTATGCTTCTACTTTTGAGAGTCTATATATGGAAAAATCCAAAATGTATATATTAGGATATTTATGACTGTTATTTATAATACAGAATGGCTGGAAATAACCTATACATCTAACAAAGGAGTAATGATTAAGCAAATTAGCCAGTGTAGACACAGTAGACTGTTTTATAGCTATTAAAAATGGTCATCATGAATATTATGCAGC
Source organism: Cacajao melanocephalus (assembly GCA_963573385.1). NCBI lineage: Eukaryota > Metazoa > Chordata > Mammalia > Primates > Pitheciidae > Cacajao > Cacajao melanocephalus. The sequence goes on along the minus strand of CAUYLG010064468.1, from coordinate 147,797 downwards.
ATCATGGAAAATGCTATGAAGCTGGTCACTAGCATCACATATTGTTCCAAGTACTTTATATGTCCTAACATGAAGACAGTTATTTATTTAATCCTCATTATTGCCATCCTCATTTTACAGATTGAGAAAATAAGGTATGGTTTGCTGAATCGTACAAGATCATATAACAGAGCCGGGATGTGAATCCAGGGAATCAAGCTCTAGGACCTGTGTGCTTAACTACTAACCTATGTTCCATTGAGTTGGCTGGAAAGAAGAGAACAGAAGAGAACATGAGCAGTATGCATATGATGATTCTAACTGTAATATAACACACACATAGAATCCAGAAGGAACTTACGAAATACTAATGGTTGCAGGGTGGGAGTGTGAGTGAATTTTCTATATTCTCTGTTTCTAGTTTTCCAGGTGATTTATTTATTTATTTATTTTGCCAGCTCTGGGGTAGGCCTTTTCCTAGAACATGTGTTGGATTTATACTTGGCTCAGTGGCTGAGATAGGGGGCACAGCATACAGTTAGAGGCTAATAAGTGCACATTCATCATTGTGGACATCAGAAGGTGGGACTCTATGCAGGAACATACTCCTCAGAAGATGGGATGCAGGCACCCCTGTCTTCACACAGCTGTGTCCTGGAGGGAGTGCTGAACTGTGAGCAGTGTGACAGAGATAGGGCTGAGGATACTGAGACTTCTTAACATCCTTCCCATGGTCCCCGGACTACATAGTGTGCATCCTATGAGGACCTACAAAGTGACCGGCACCATGTCAGGCACTGTGGAAGATAGAGATGAATCAGACATGATCCTTGCCATCAGGGAACTCCTAGTTTACCAAAACTTGGGCACAAAACACTAGAACACAATGGGTAGTCAGAGATCACTGGAAATTGTGTACATTCATTTATTTTTTGAGCATCAATTATGAACCAGGCTCAGGTACTGAGCATACCATTGGTAACAAAATGGGCCAAGCTCATTTCTGTTTGTAAGGAAAGAAGTTACTAAATGATGACAAGTGTGATGGCTGTTATAAAACAGTTGTTCATGACATACTTTTTGTTAGTTTATGTACAGAAAAGTATGTTATCAGCATCAGCCTACCTCCACAGCACCTCCCTGTGTACTTCATGTACCAGTAGCATAGCATTATTCATTGATCCTTAACCATGCCATGCGTGTTTACACTTCTGTATGTTTGCCCATGCTATCCCCCCTATCTAGAAGAGACCTTTTTGCAGTTCATTATTCCTTAACACTCAGCCCAAATGATCAGCAAGACATTCCTTGCTACCCCAGGCATCCTTAACCACCCTTCCTTTTCCCATATCTACTTTTGCATCTAATCTGAGTGAAGCTGGGCTTTCTCATGGTCAGGCTCACCACAGTACTGCATGCAAAAGAAACACCAAGCTGGCATCCAAGAAAGCATCAACAAGCAATTTAAATAAGAATTTAAATCACTTAAAGAGAGGGCAAGGAGAATTGCATTGTATGACCATCTCCTGAAGTACCCAAATCCCCTTTGTCCTTCTTAAATTTCTTCAAAGTCCATTTATTAGGTAGAACTACCCATTTTCTCTGCCTCACTGCAAATAACTCCATACTTAATACTCTTCACCCACAAAACCCTGTTTCATTTCAGTTCTATGGAGTCAGAATTTGTATTTAAAAAGATCTCCAGATAATTTGTATGCCATTCAAGTTTGAGATGCACTGAACTAGATGGCCTCTCTAGGTGAGGTACTGGTTTCCTGCCATTGGCTAGAGGGAGTTTTCTGCTCATCGGAGTCTGTTTCAGGACAGCCTTTTGCCTCCCTGAAAGGATGGGCTGTGCAAAGCACTTGCCACCAGATGGCGCCAAAGGTATTCCATCAGAGATGATCCTGTAGCCACTACACTCTGGATGGGTCTTTTTATTTTTGGGTGTCAGCTGTCTTCTGGGGTTATTTGCAGGTTGAATAACTGGGCTTACTCACAGAAATTCAGTGCTGGATGGGGATTGGAGATCATGGCATTCAACAGTTGTATAGATGAGGAAACAGAGAGAAGGTGGCTTGGCCCTGTCAGTCACCCAAAGCAAGGAAACCTGGGGGTTTTCTTCCCAGGTTTGCTTCCATCCCTTCACGATCTCTGCCGCTAAGACAGCCCTTCCTGACTCTAATTAAAGGCAGCAGGAAAGGCGTTATGGGGTTTCCCTGGGGAAGGACAGAACAGGGTGGTAGCAGAGGCAGGGGGAAGTGAACTTAGGCAGTAGATGTCAACATTCAGCTGTACCTCTGGAATGGGAGAACTCAAAACAATGGGAAATCAGATGGGAAAGAATCACACATTACAATAAAAGGATGCAAGGTCAGCTGCCATTTATTGATCACTCTTACTGTGGCCTTGGCTCTGTGCTATGTGCTTACCAGCACAGCATTTGCTCAATCTTCCCAACAACTTCATGAAGTAGGGACTACTGTGCTCCTATTTTTTTTCCCTCAGAAGTGGAGAGCAAGGCTTAAAGGCAATAGAAGTTATCTATCAGGATAAAACTTCCAAATCCTCTCACCATCAAGTCTATAGACCTTCTGCCTCCATGTCCATGTACTTGCCTTTCCCTGTTACCATCGATGCCTCCCTGCTCCTAGCTAAAGCATCACTTGTGTACTGGATCCCATCATTTTTGCCTATTTGTCCTGTTATTCCCACTCCTATTTCCTGCATATTCAGTTTTGCCCTCTCTACTGGATCATTCTTATCAGCATACAAATACATTGTAAAACTTACATCTTTAAAAAGCCCTCCTGTGGATCACGAGGTCAGGAGTTCAAGACCAGCCTGACCAACATGGTGAAACCCTGTCTCTACTAAAAATCCAAAGATTAGCCAGGCTTGGTGGTGCACACCTGTAATCCCAGTACCTCAGGAGGCTGAGGTAGGAGAATCACTTGAACCCGGGAGGTGGAGGTTGCAGTGAGCCGAGATTGCGTCACCACACTCCAGCCCGGGCAACAGAGTGAGACTCCATCTAAAAAAAAAAAAAAAAAGCCCTCCTTTGGCCCTATGTGTCCCCACCCTATTTCTCACTCTCCTTTATAGTCAAACTCTTCTAAAGAGCTGAATATATTAACTGCCTCTAGTTCCTTCCTCCTTGGTCCCCATGAAACCCAGTCCAATTGAATGACTGACCCACCTCTTCTCAGGGTCCCCAAGTACCTCCAAGTGGCCAAATCCAGTAATCAGTTCTCAGCCTTCTTATTCTTTGACCTCTCAGCAGCATTTGGTACTGTTGTCCATTCTTTGGGAAACTATTTCTTCACTTGGCTTCTGGAACCCCACACTCATTGGGTACCTCACTGGCTACTTCTTCATGATCTCCTTTCTGGCACCCTGCTCTGAGGCCATCCTCTGAGGTAGCAAGCTGTTCTAACTACAGACCAGAACTCAAGAGGAAAAATACTGGTTCTTAAGTTCCAAATTACAAAGTTTGGCAAATAAAGTTATCATCTTCATCATTAACTTACATTTTTGGGGTGCTCTTAGGCTATGCAGGGGGGATTTAAAGCTGGAGAGGAAGCTACTTAGCCGTTTTGAAGTAACCACTCTGAGAAGCCCATGGGTCCAGGGATGTGCTAGGACATGGCTTGTGCCCATAAATGCCATGGGCAGCTGAAAGTGTGGCTGGTTGTTCCTATTTGTGATGAAAGAAAAAGAAGTTTTCTTTTTCAGAAGGAGCTTTCCATAATTACATTTCCTGCAAACCGAGTACTTGAGGTTGTAGGTTCAGGAAATAGGACAAAAGGACATGCTGAAAATGTAGTTTCTGCTTTTAATAGTCAGAGTTAATAATTAAGTTTCCATGCTGAACAACAGGTTATTGGAGGAAAGAATTTTTACCGCTTTATCAGCTAAGGGAAGACTTCTGACCCAGGCAGCAAGAAGGACAGGAAGAGTTCGGCTCTGTCAGGGTCTGGCCACGGTGGCTTTGGAGGCCTGGGTCCCTACTGGGATAGGACAACCTCTGCTATGAGGCCACACCTGCTTCCACAGTCCTTAAGAATTACCTTCCTACAGTAGCTGCTGCCATTCATTTATTCACTAGTATGTGCTGAGTGTTTGTTCTGGACCTTCTCTGGGCTAGGCCTTGAATAAATAAAGACAAATAAAACAGTCTTGTTCTCAGATAAAACTCTCAAGAAGTTGCCAGCGTAAGTGTTCCAAATATTCATGTTTCCCTTTATTGGACACCAAGCAAAGGCCTTCTAGACCACTGTAATTTCTGTATCATAAGGGAATTTTCTGGAGCTCCTGGACTCTAGATGGCAGTTCCCTGGCCCATGGAGAAGGTGGGGCTAGGCCTAGTTTGCCACAATTTGGAAGGAGCCAGAAGGAATAATGATCATCTTCTTGGCTTCTCTGGAGTTTCAGCTGTGCAGTAGCTAAAAGGGGAGGTCTCCGAGGAGCCAGATACACGAGATCTACGTGAACCTTAGGACTAGGGACAGCCCTGGAAGTGAAGAATAGCCTCAGAACACAGGACTTAGTGAAAAAGAAGGCTTTGGGAACTGGGGAGATAAAAGGTTAAAGAGACCAGGGGAAATTTCACTGTAGAGGGAGAGAACAAGGAAAGGCCTAGAACTGCTACTCAGTGTGTGTAGTGGTGGTGGGCAAGAGAGAGGGCAGTAGACCCCCAATAGCTAGAAATAATCCCAGGCGTCTGGTAAACAAGACAAACTAGCTGCATGAGGTTTTCAGAGATGAGCCATTCCTGCCCGTCCACCACGTCCCTATTGTGGCATATGAAGCTTATGCAAAAGTCTCCCACACCTTCCCTATCCAAAGAGGTCATCATCTTCCAGGGATGTGTTTCGCATTTCTTGGCTGAGATCCCCACCTCTAGCCCTGGGGAACTTGGAAGCATTCTGCAAAGTGGGCAACCACCATCCAGTGTCACTACCAGATCCTGGGGAAGAGTGGGATCGTCTAGAACCTGTGGCTTGGCCCTGGATGCCGTATCCTGGGGGAAGTGAAATGAGCCTTTATGGCCAAACAGAAAGTAGTGAAGAACAGAAAGAGAATTCTAGGCAGAGGGACCAGTACATTCAAAATCATGGAGTTGGCGGAAAACACAGAAGAGTGACTAATTCAATGGGCTGGAATAATAGGGTATGTGTGGAAAAGGGGAGAAAAGTAAGGTGGGGCCCTGCCTCTTTTATCCCGAGTTCCCCAATCCTGTGCTCATATGTGGCCCTCTCCTCACCTCCATTAAAATTTCTGCCTTAAGTCTCTTCCTTTCCTTCTTCCCTCCAATATCTATGTATCAGGAGCCTACTAGGCATCAGAAATATTAGTAATAGGTACCATGAACTGAGCACTGCTATATGCTTGTCCCTACCTATACATCACTGCAATCCTTACAACAATTCAGTGCCGTGGACAGGTGTTGGAAATAATTAACAAGGAATTGGCATAGCCTGCAACCAACCATAACAGATGCTAGCTTTATAAAAGCACCTTGGCCATTCTGGTGGTACTAGCTGATGAGCAGTTGCAGCTGTTAAAACTGTTAAGTCCATTTTACAGATAACAAAAAGATGGTACTGAGAATTTAAACCACTTTGGGCAAAGCCACAAAGCAGGAAAATGGTGATTCAGACCTAGGCTTATCTTGGTGCAATGTCTGATTGTTATGCATTGGGCTCACAGGGGCCTTGATCGGCTGTCTGGCCTGGAGATTTTGCAGGATTGGTGGGCAATGCAGGTCCAGAGAAAGCTGGCCAGGTGGAGGATGCTGCAGAGCTGATGAGCCAATGGGGCTTTCCTGGCTCCAGCCATGCTGTGTGGTCAGCTTGCATGTGGAGGCCAGGGACCCACAGGCACTGGGCCGGCAGCACCCTGGACCTGGCTCTTTGTGTAGCTCTCCTTCCTTTCCCTGTCCCCAGCGTGACCAGTCCCACTGCCTTTCTTCTTCCAGGCCTCTCTTTCCTCCCTAAGAGCAGAGATGCTTCTCTGGTCCCAGCTGAAACAACAAAAGTCACCTGAGCCTCTGCCTTTTCGAAAATTCCTGAGAGGCTGCCAGCGATGAGTCAGTGCATTGGCAGCTCTGCTTGCCAAGGACCAGCCTGAGCCTGGGCCGAGGCTTTATGTGGGTCTGAGGTGAGGTGGGAGGCAGAGATGACCAAAAGCCCTGGGTAGCTCTCTTCCCTTCAAGTGCTGGGGCTCCAGAGGCCCAGCCCCGTGGGGTCAGTGATTCTGAGCACATGGTACAGTGGGACTGGCTGAGAGACAGTCAAATAATGTGCCCTGGGCTCCTGCTTAGCACCAGGCATGGCCCTGCCCTCTGGGAGCTCAGTAGAGTGGGGCTCCCAAGGATTTAATTCTATTTTTCCTTGTTCCACTGAGGATGTGAGGCTAAGCTGGTGTTCAGAGCAGGTAGCATGACCCTCGTCTCATTTTCATATGGGTTTCTTGCTTCCAGCCCCCTCTATGTGTGGTTCACAAGAAGATTCTGGGAATCTGTCTCTAGCTCCCACTTGCGATGTGATTTGGTTTCTGTTTACAACTGTGATTCTGCATTGCTTCCTCCTCCCTTCCACACTCCCTCTCACCCTTCATTCCCAACCCTCTGTGGTTTTGTGCATGGAGGTGCTCCTCTCCATTGTGAGCATGGCTTGTAGTCTTAAATGGCATTGCTCCTCACTTTGTATTTGGAGATAAAGGGGGACAATTCCAGCATGGGCTGTATCTTCCATGTTGGCTCATTAGTCCTGGAATTCCTTACCAGTCTTCTCATTGCCCGTTTAACAATGAGAACACACATCACAGGCTTCTGGCCTGGACCCATCCCTAACCAGCTTGTCACCATGGGCCTCATCTTCAGGTTTGCATTCTGTAGGAGTTAGAGGAAGGAATGGGAATGATGGGGAGGACAGAATGAGAGCAGCAGGATGCCAGGGAGCAGCGACACCCACACTGTTCTAGAATTTCATCCTTAATGAGAAGACACCCTCCACCACCTCACACATGCAGGAGCAACAGGCAGCCTGATGCCATGGAGAGAGTGGAGAATTCTAAGTCAGACATAACGGGGTTCCAGTTCCAGCTTTGTGTCTGTCTGGCTGTGTGGCCCTGAGCGAGCTTTAACCCCCTGGGCTTCAGTTTCCTCATTAGTGATGTAGGACAGCTGTGTTTGTCCCCCAGTGACGGGAGCATTTCCAGGCACTTGTAAGGTAGTGAGGATGAAAAGCACTTTCAACCTAAAGTTCTGTGTACATGCAAAATGTTATTTGGTACAGTTTGGATCCCCTGGAAGCAGATTCTGAGATATACTGGAGCGTTCAGGATGTTTTTAGGAAGTGCCCTTAGGAAGGAACGGAAGGAGGCAGAATGCGTTGAGGGGGAAGTTGAGCTGTGATGCAGGCCCCAAAGCCTCAGCCAACTCCATGGGGAGTTTGAATTGTCCTGCACTGGGCTAAAATAGTTAAAGCTTTTATATTCTCTCATCACTGGGTGAGGCCAGCCCCTGATATGGTGGCGAGATGGCTCTCTGAAGCTGAGGCTCTACCTGATGTGCTGACAGCCCTGCCGTCAGCTGGGCAACACGTCTTTCCTTGAAGGAGGATCTCGGTGGCGCATGTCCATGCCCACCTCTTTATGGTAGTTAATGATACGGTCACACCTAAATGTCAGGCTGAGCTGATCAAAGGCTGGTTATTATAGGGCTCCTGCCATTCCAGCACTGTTTGCCAGCTCTCCTCATGAGTTCTAGATTGATGGCTTTAGTCTCAAATTTCTGAGAAAAGAATAGGAAATCCCTCTTTACTTTGCTCTGGGACCCAGCAAACTATCCTACCTGGTTTTGCCTGGGAGCAAAATTATCTGTAGAGGCAAGACACAAAAACCAATGAATCTAAACAAATGGATTGATATTAAAAACCACAGCTCTATGTGTATGCATGTGGTGTGCACATGTGAATATATATGAGCACATGTAGAGGTACATTGATATGTGAGCACAGTTGACCCTTAAACAACATGGGGTTGAGCTGCATGGATTCACTTATATGCAGATTTGTTCAAAAATATATTTGTAAAATTTTGGAGGTTTGTAACAATTGAAAAAACTCTCAGGTGAACTGTGTAGCCTAGAAATATCAAAAAAATTAAGAAGTTAGGTATGTCATGTACACATAAAATAGAGGTATACTAGTCTGTGTGTTAATCCACTTAGTAAGGCTTCTGGTCAACAGTAAGCTATTAGTAGCTAAGTTTCTGGGGAGGCAAAAGTTATGCAGATTTTTGACTGTGTGGGACATTGGCACCCATAACCCCCACCTTGTTCAAGGGTCAGCTGTACATGAATGATGACCTGGACAAGAGAAAGGCTGCAGGGACAGGTGTCCATTGTAGACACACCTACATGAACAGGTGGGTGTGCTTATGAGGATGTCAGTTTGTGTGTGTAGACATCATTCATATATCCATTAGACATTCATTAAACATCTATCACGTAGGAGGCACGGTGCTGGGAGGTGGGGAACAAGAATGGGTAAGGCATGGTTCCTGCTTCCAGAAGCTTATTATCTTCTGGGAAGGCAGACAATGCTAAATAGGCTTTTGGGGTGCAGTGAGGTAAGAGAGCTGACAGAGGGGAGGACCTGAGGGGCACGCAAATCAGACTGAGGAAAAGGGGCTGATGTGCGGCCTTCCCTGGGCAGGAGATCCTGGAGTTGAGTCCTTAAAGGTGAGTAGGAATGACTCAGGTAAAGATGATGGGAAAGGATGAGCAGGACTTCACACACAGAAGATGGTGGGAAAGGGTGAGCAGGACTTCACACACAGAAAGAAATGTGGGTAAGGAGGTCAGAGGAATAAAGTAAAGGGAAGGGCAGAGGGCAGAAGAGAGATCCCAAAGGCTTATATTTTCAGTGAAGGAGTGCGAACTTTCTCATGAAGAGAGGGTGGCATAGTGAGTGATACTTTCGTCTCCGCAGCACATTCTGGCAGCAGTGTGGGGGCAGATGGGGCTGGGGGACTGCAGGGCCTGGCTGTGTTCCTGTGCTTGTGTTTAGGAGGATGTATACACATGTGGCTGTCTGTGTGTCTGTGCAGCTGAAGGCTGTGCCCCAGGTGTGCTGCCTGCATGGACTTTTTTCCACTTCCACCCTCTGGCCTTGGCAGCCCGGTGGGCTCAGGGGACTGGCTGTCCTGCTGCTGATTCATGGGCGAATTTATGCTGGGGAGCTGGTCAGGGGCTAGCAGGCAGGTGCTTCCTCAAGGCCACAGGCACACTCCCACCTGCTGGGCTAACAATGAGGTGAGTGGGGGCAGTGAGAGAATGCTTCCTTCGACCAGCATGTCTTCCTGGACCCCACAACCCTGTCTGTGCAGTGTCCTGGCTTGTGTGGGTGAGGCTGGCCTAGCCCAGCCAATGCCTGTCCCAGGTCTATGCAACAGGGTAAGGGGAAGACAGAATGGAGACAGGCTGGCAGGGGGCGCCATGTCCCAGCTTTCTCCTTTTGGGTCTCCCCTCTCTCTGAATACTCACTCTTCGGGCACTGAAATCATATATTTTAAACTCAATTTTCTAATAGTGTGTTCTAACTGTGCTATCTTGCCTCCTGAAAATTTATGACAAATACAAAAAATCATCGATCACATTTCTTACACCTTGTAATGTGGATCATAAGGGGAAAAAAAAGGCAACTTGGTTTGTAATATAAGACCTGGGAATGGCGTGGTGAATGGTTATAGACTGCAATTTAGAATCCGAACACCTGGGCTCAAATCTCAACTATATGCTTAATGGCTATAAAAGTTACTTACTGTTTTTCTCTCTCAGTGTCTTCATTCATAAGACAGAGATGCTAGCATCTCATTGGTTTAAAAGTGTAGAGGGCTTAGAACAGTGCCCGATAAACAATAAGCATTCAGTGATTAACCTTAGCTATTATTACCTGCGTTTCAGTTCTCTTAGATCTATCCCTAACTCACTTAAAGAAAAGTTGTGACCTCTTCGAGCCTCTGGAGAAGTCATCTGCAAAATGAGAAGTTGGCCAACCTTTAACAATCAAGGGCCAAGACCTGTCTCTCGCCAACTTATTTTTTCCACCTGACATGGATCTTTGGTTTTAAAAGATTGCTTGGCAAACTTCATTTGCTAAAAAATCATCAAGGTTTCTCTTGGACTTTACAGAATGCTAGGAACAGCTCACAGTGATCCTTCCTGTGCACTCCTAGATCAAGTGAGATGAATCCCTTTCCACTCCAGCTTCAGAAACTGGCAACTCCACAGTAAGAAGCAAGTGCCTTCAGATATTTCTGGGTCACAGAATAGATGGCCAAGTGGAACCTGAACTAGAAGGTGCTTCATGTTGGCTTTGGAAGGTTCTGGGTTCCTGGTGTCAGTGTCTCTCACAGGGCCATTGTGAGCAACAAACATTTCAGTCAAAGTCAGAGAAGGAATTGTCCTGACTTCTGATAGGGACACGCCTTGTATTTGGAAAACATAAAAGCAAGTTATTATGGCTGGGGAAGGCCATTTTTATGGTGATTGATGTTTTGGTCTGATGAGTTTTACAGGTTAGTACTTTCTATAATATTAGCTTTGTAAATTTTCACCATGCTCTTTCAAGGCAGTTGTTATCCTCTCTATTGACTAGATGATAAAACTGTGGTCAGAGAAGTGATTGATTCAAGTGCAACTTTCTAGTAAATTACAGCATTGTTTAGAATTTCTTAGATATATTAAAATCACATAATTCTTAACTACCTCTGAAATAGTTATGATCTTCATTTTGTAGAAAAGGAAACTGAATTCGCAGAGTTAAGAATTAGCTAAGTATGAGTTAAATCTAAGTTTAATGTTCTTTCTTCAGCAGCTGCTGGCAACAAATCAGCTATGAGGTGACAGCCCTTCCCCACCCCTTTAGCATCCCAGTGAGGTTTGAGAATAGAAGTTAGTCCCCCGTGGCTTTATCAAGTGGGATGGAAACTTACCTTGGATGTCATCATTGAACATGCAGTACTTGTTACGGTATTTGTTGAGCAGGCGGAAGGCATTGGCATTGGCAAAGTCTTCAAACTGGATGAGGCAATTTATTCCAAACCTATGTGGAGGGAGAGGAAAGAACCCATGATTGCCTCCCTGAGGCAGATCCCTGACAGATCCCAGCTTGCACTGTGGGGTGGGGAGGCGCAGGCCAGGGGTGGGAGGTGGCATGGCTCCTTCATCTGTGTTTTTGCCACTGGTTGGCTCCTGGACTCCTGGGGTTGGTGCTCTGCCTGCCCTATCATGGATGAGGATGGGGAGGGGAGAGAGTTGGTCAGCCAAGCCAACATCACCATAGCTAAGGTGTGCTAGTGGCTCCCATGGCCAGCCCTGGGAGTGACAAGAGGGCTAAGGAGGGGTGTGCCCTCTCTGTAGCCTGTGGCAAGAAGAAAGCTCATTCCACACCCAAGTGCATGAAGACAGCCCAGCTTCCCCACCACAAGTGGGTGGGGAGCCCTTGCAGCCTCCAAATATCTCTCTTGCTGGACCCTGAGGCCTGGAGTTCTCCTTAGAGACTCCTCTGGCACCAGGCATTGACCTCTGGTAAGATGAAAGGATGGTTAGGAAAGGCCACTACATTAAGACACTGTTATCTACTAACATTTTGGTGAAGTTGTTCTCCAACTTGCAGGTGTAGAAGAATCAGTGATTGACCTTGTTTTAAATGCAGGTCACCAGGCCCTTCTCACAGACAGTCTCACTCAGTGAATGGAACCTGCATTTTGAACAAGCACCCCCTATGGTTCTGATTCTGATAGCCCAGAGAACCCTGAGAAACAATGACTTGGTGAGTGAAGACAATGGCCATTAAGATGCTTGATATGCCTTATTTAAAATCCACACTAGCATTGCCTCCTAGATTTTATGGCCTTCCCTTAAAAGTGACTGAGTTCGTTAGAGTTCTGTAACCTATTTTTCCTTTTAACATTGTCTGTAAGGAAGCTGCGAGTGAAGTTTTCTCCTCATTTGCAACAGGCCCCCTCAGTCTGGGCTTCTGCACACAGATTTCCCCTTTACTCCATTCTTGCTCTTTGATCTTGGTGTTTGATAGTTTTGTTGTGTCTCTTAGCGTTTCTGAAGGCAGGTGTGGTATGGATTATTAACAACTACTTAACACATAGATAAAAAAACAGGTTTCATCTCATGGGTCAATTTATGACTGAATAACAGCATCTGAAGTCATATCATTGAGAAAAAATGTCCTGATTGATCCATAAGAGATGTCAGGGCATGTAAAAGGTAGAAGTGGCCTGCCCTTCCAACCTGGTGTGACCTACCGGCTTGGGACCAGCTGTGGAAAGATTTATTACCTTGTTAGAGAAGGCGGGTGGGGCACATGCTCAGTGGGCTTCCTGTGCTCTCGGGGCATCTTTCTGATGAGGCCGGTGGCTATGAGGGAGTGAAGAGCACTGAAATGACCCTCAAAACATTTTTTTCCAGCCTTATAATTTTGCATGGCTTATGCTGTCTGGCGGAAATACTATTGGGTGGGCAAATATTTGTTCCCGTCACGGTCCTTCCAGAACTTTAGCTAGTCAAAGCTGTTGGTGGAAGGACTGGGAGATGAATTTACTTTACAGGGGCAGAAACACAGAGGCAGTGACTTGCCACAGTCTAGTGCTTAGACTGCTGGGTGTGGGTTAGAAGGCCATAGGCTGGATCTGGCTCTCCATATACGGTTGAGTGACCTGCACCTGTCACTTCATCTCTCTATTCTACCTCAGGTTCCCATTGTCCATGGGCACAGTAATATCTGGCTGGCCAACATCTGTGAACTGTTGTGAGGGTTAAAAGCTGAGGGTGATGTTTTTCCTCCTGGCTTTATTGAGGCATAATTGACAAATAAAAATTGCATATATTTAATGTATACAATGTGATGAGTTGATATATGTATACAGTGTGAAATGATTACCACAACCACATCTCACAGTTACTATTTTGTGTGTGTGGTAAGAAAACTCAAGATCTGCTCTCTTAGCAAATTTCAAGTGTACAGTACAGTATTACTAACTAAAGTCTGAGGGTAAAGTTTAGACTGTAAAATGCTAAACACAAATGCCATTCTGGCCACAATTCTTATTCTGTCATAGAGCAAATGCTGATGGAGGTGGGGTCGGGGGATCACTGTGTCTCCCCACCCACCATCCAGCCCTGTTTTCCTTGTACTATGAATAGAAATGATAAATAAAATGTCCCGTGCAAAAATATAATGCCATGCTCACCAAGCCAAAATTTATTGTGAATTTCAAGTATTTGGATTGGGCGGGGAGGAACGGAATGTCTTTGGTTGCTGGTGACATTTTGCTATATATAATTCCTACAAGATTCCCAGTGTTGCCCCACAACTGGCCTAGAGCTAAAATGCTGAAAAGGTCAGACAACAAAACAATGTGATGAACATTTTCTGTCTCTCTTTCTCTCTCTCTCTCTTTTTCTTTCTCTCTCATACACACACACACACACTTTAAGCAACACTACGATTCGTTCACTGAGGTAAAAATAGGGCAAGAATTATAAAGTTTTGCTCAGTGCATGATTACTGTTTATATTTAATTCAGTTTTATATAAGAAACCACCATCCCTCCCATGGAGCAATTTGATAGAATATAGAATAAAAGCTCATTAATTTAGGTCACTTTAATCCTAGCTTGGAATTGCATAAGAGGCCATGTGAATAACTAATCCAATAATCTGGACTCATAGTTCCTAGAACTCATTGTATTTAAAGACCCCCAGAATCCCTTTTTACCTTAGGTACCCATTCCCTGGCTGCTTCCAGGACCTTTCATCACCAGGAACTACTCCTCTTCTAGGATTTCACTCTATCCCATCTCAGTCTCTGAGCACAGCCTTTCCTTCTATGTCTCCTCACTTCAACTGCACTTGCTGTTTGTCTCCATAAAGACCTCTGGGCCCTTGACCATGTTATTCCAGTCCCTCAGCCTCCCCATTATGGGTTTTCATGAAACCAGACCACTGTCCAGTCTGAACCAAAGGTGTTGACTTCATGGTCCTACTCTCTTAGCACCATCCATTCAACCCATCATCCACCAATTCATCTATCATCATCCAACCATCCATCCTCCATCCTTCATCCATCCATCATCCATCCTCCATCCATCCATACATCCATCATCCCTCCATCCATCGTCCATTCATCCATCTGACCATTCACCCATCCATAAATTCATCTACCCAAAAAACATTAATTGAGCACCTATGATGGTCTAATACTATAGTTTAATGTTTTAGGAAGGGGTGGATCCATGAAGGAGTTGGTGGGAACTTAGTGTTTGGAGTTTGCCTGCCAACTTTTTAAACTAATTAAAAACCAATTAAGCACAGAAACAAAATTTCAAAGTGGAAATTTAAATGGCTTAGTGAATAAAAAAAGTTTCTCAATTCATCCCTGTATATCCAAATACAGGTAATGAGCTTTCAGCATAACACTAATTTAAATGTTAATTATCAATTGCCTTACATATTCATTAAAATACTAACAACAATGGTAAAAAAATAGCTAACTTTTATTGAATGTTTATTACCTGCTAGGCACTGTGCTGAGCTCTTTACATACATTATCTTAATTAATCTGTACATGACCTTATGATGTAGGCACTGTTTCCAGAGAAGGAATCTCAGCTGCAGATGGCAAGTTATTTGCCCACAGGCTATTTACTCTATTGCACTTGGTAAGTGGTGGAGCTGGAATTTAAATCTGGTTCTATCTGACTCTAGAACCAGCCTTAGTTTAATTTTAATCGACATACAGATTCTTAAAAAATAAAGCTAAATAGGTAATAAAGCTGGATTTCTTTCTCCATTGGGAAAGATCGTAGGTGTGGTGAAGAAAACATTGACCAGGGAGACAGAAAAAACACAAGAGTCTTGGCTGAGTCCCTCTCTCTGTCTGGGTCTCAGTTTCCTGGTCTGAGAGCATTGGAGTAGCACAACCTACTTAATATTTGGGGCTAGAGTTAAATACTAGGAGCTTCACTCAGATGTTTCTACAAGTCCAGAGCAGGGAGGTCAGACATTTCTCTATGAGAACAACGTGTGAGAAAAATCTGGGGGCTCAGTGTCCTAGAGCCCTTTGTGCTTACAAAACCAGACCAGCTGAGTGAGCAAGGCAAGGCAGCCACCCTCCAGGTCACACTGTGGAACAGAGGCAGGACTCCTCCCAAGAAGCCTGCTCTCAACCCCTACTCAGGGCTCTGAGCAGCTTCCTGATTCTAGTGCTGGCAGGAGCCTGTTGTCTGTCCTTCTGTCCTGCAAGCAGCCACCCCTTAACAGGGAGGCTTCTGCTTATCTGTCCCCTTCTGCACTTTTGAACTCTTCACCCTCCAGCTCTGGCAGTGGCTGAGGACCATCTGATGCTTCTCCAGTGGAGAAAGAGGCACCTTCCCAAGCCATGCAGATAGCTTCCCAGACTTCCTAACCTGGGGACTCAGCTGGAAAATGGCCTTGGAGCGGCCAGGGGAGGCTTTCCAAAGCCAGGGCTCACTTAGAGACACAAAGCTAATGAGTGGATGTTTGATTTTTTTCCCCCCAGCACTCAGGCAAGGGGAAGCCAGCAAATGGTGACCTGTGCCTGGGAGTTCTGGTGAGCTGTGTGTGACAGTGTGATGAAGCCCAGGCCATAACCCAACAGTGCCAGCACCTGCCACCTGGGACACATCCTCCCATAAGTAGGAGGGTCCGAGGTGGCTGTTCTGCCCTTCTTCCCAGCATGTGAACCAAATGCAGAGTGAGGAATGTTGGTGGTGCAGAACATTCCAGGGGCTGCAAACCTGGTTTCTCTTTTCCATAGGTCAGGACCTGCATTTTTTCAAACACCTGTGTCTGATCTCTTTCAGGCCTGAACAAACACAAGGGACTGGGAAGAGCAGGTGAACTTGCTCAACCTGACTCTAAATAGAATGACTAAAAGCTACTTCTCCTATTTCCATGGGAGTCCACTCTGTTCTTCCGCCAAAAAACACACATGCAAGACCTCCACAGCAGAGTGTTCAGTGAGATTATCAGTTGTCACCCAATGGAAAACAATTTCTTTTTTTTTGTTTTTTTATTCCAGGAACTAGAGCTTACAATCATAAAAACTCTTGGTCTTTTTACTATTTTACATATTCCATTAAACTATAGTCCCTTGAGATGGTCTCAGAGAGAGGTTCTGTAGTTAAATTTGGAAAACCCTGTGTGTTACACATAGCATATACAATGTATATTAAAAGCTCCAAAAAGTCTTGCAATAAGAAACCTGTTTAACCCAGCAAGTTCAACATTTATTTGACCAGAGACCTTACCCTGTTGCATCCGACCCTCATGACCTATGGCAGAACACACTTTGAGAGATGTGACTCTGCAGGAAGAACTTTGTACAGGTAGGGCTGGGTGGATTCAGGGCAAGGCCATCTCTCCCCAGGATTACTGCCATTGCTGCTTCTGGGCAGGACCCTACAGTAACTTATCTCACCTCCTTCAAGTTTATTTCCCCTCCACCAATCCATCTTCCACACATTTCTAAACACAACTGTACGTTGGCTACTTATTTTCTGAAAATCTTAAGAGGGCTTCCACTGCCTGTGGGGTTGTATCCAAATTCCTTAGGTGGTATTCACTTTGGTTCTAGTTCTATTGCCCAACACCTACCCTGGTCTTCTGACACTCTAGACACATTTTGCTGCTTCCTAACCACTGTGGGCCCTTGCACAGTCCCATGTCTTTGCTCAAGCTGCTGGTTCTCTCTGTTGAGAAGGCCTCTTTTTTGTCCAGACCATTTCCTACTTAAACTGTAAGACCCAGATTGTTTTTCTTTTTTTTTTTTTTTTTTTTTGAGACAGAGTCTCACTCTGTCACCAGGCTGGAGTGCAGTGGTGCGATCTCAGCTTACTGAAACCTCTGCCTCCTGGGTTCAAGCAATTCTCCTGCTTCAGCCTCCTGAATAGCTGGGATTACAGGTGCTCACCACCATGCTCAGCTAATTTTTGTATTTTTAGTGGAGACAGGGTTTTCCATATTGGCCAGGCTGGTCTCAATCTCTTGACCTTGTGATCCACCTGCCTCGGCCTCCCAAAGTGCTGGGATTACAGGCATAGGCCCAGATCTTAAACTGTAACCTCTTCTAAGAAGCCTTCCTTGACCCATCTCTCCCTACCCTTAAAATAGTGCTAATTCTTCTCTTCTCTGGGCTCCCTTGATATTCTGGACATATCTGTAACAATATTTGTCACATTATATCACAATTATTTATTGACATTTCTGTTCCAATTAAAGAAATGTATTGGGCAAGTTATTCTTTTTGTGCCAGAAACTATACTAAGTATGATATAAAAATTCAATTCAACAAACATTTTATGCTTGATGTGGTGGTACATGCCTGTCATCCCAGCTACTCAAGAGACTAAGGTGGGAAGGCCATTTGAGCCCAGGAGTTCAAGGCCAGCCTGAATAACATAGTGAGACCCATCTCTTAGAAGAGCAAAGCAAAACAAAACAAACATTTCAAAGTGTCCGTACTCAACAAAGGACTGCACTACTTGCTATAAAAAAACCTCACAGATTTCACAGTTCAATAAGGACACAAGAAAATAAAACAGTTGCAATACTCTGTGGCAGGGATAATAATAAAGATATGTGCCAGGTACATGGGAAGCCTCAAAGAGGGCAGGCAGCTCTGTAGCAGGGAGAGGCAGTGAGGGCTTCACAGAGCAGGAGCTGAAGTGGGGCTTGAAGGAAGAGCAGAGGTTCCCAGACAGGCTGTGAATGTGTGGGGATGGGAGGAGGGAGAAAGGCATCTCAGAGAGAGGGAACACCGTATGCTTGAGGACTGAGTGAGTATGGTACCTTCGTGAAGCTGCAGGAAAACACAGAGCTGGATCTTGCCAGAGGAAGCTGAAGACGGGGAGGGAATGGGGAGAGATGAGGCTTGGTGGAATCCAGGAGCCACCTTTTTCCATGCCCATGTAAAGTACCTAAGCAGTCTGGAGGGCAAGGGGTACCCACTGAGGGCTGTAGGCAGGAAGGTGACATGTATTTTAGGAAGTTCATTGTGGCAGCAGAGTGGATGATGGGATGGACAGCTGGGAGGACAGACTGGAGACAAGGAGGCATGGAACCACAGTGAGAGATTGTAAAGTCCTGGTATTAATATAAGGCAATGCGGACATAAAGGCAGAGAAGCAGCTGGGCAAAAGATGTTAAGGAACTGAAAAGAGTAGCCTGGAGGAAAGGCAGAGCCTGGCACAGCGTAGAGAGCTTTGAGATCCATCACTTACTAAATGTACGACCTCAGGAAAGGTACTTAATACAAATTTCAGTCTTCACTGATAATCATGGGATAATAATGCCTCTCGTGCAGTCCTGTTGTGCAAATTAAATGAGATAATATATATAAAAATCCTGCACACTATAGGTACTGAGTCCATGGAGGCAATGATTATTAAGAAGGGGATTTAATAACAGGCCAGAAATGGAGATGAATGAGAAGGAGGAGCACAGGAACAGCGGAGGATGGAGGGTGGAGTCCTTTTCTCATCAACGTTGGGGATAGGGAAAGGCCAGCTTACCAATGAGGCGGGCTTGGCACATGAGGAGTCCCAGGTTCTGTGGATTGTTCTAATGAACGTGTTCATGAAGTGCTGGGCGATACATGAGGTCAGGGGAGGGGAACATGCAGCTCAGGGCACAGTGAGCAGTTGAAGCCACGGGACTGGATGAAGATTCTCAGGCAGTGCATGTGCATGGAGCAGGGAGCAGGGCAAGGACACAACCCCAGGGCACCCTGCGTCCACAGAGCAGAGAGAGGCGTGGAAGGAAGTCCAGCCAAGGAGAGTGAGCTGGGTGGGCCCACACAGCAGCTGCTACCAGAGCCACACAATGGGCCGTGGTCAGGAGCATCAAATACTGCCAAGATGTCAAGTGAAACAGAGACTGCAAAGTGTCCATTGGAGCCATTGTTTAGAGGATCATTGGTGACCTTCGCAGACCACTTTTGGTGGAGTGGAAAGGAGGGAACTGTCTGCCATGGGGTTAAAGCGAAAATGGAAGGGGAGGAAATGTTGGTCATCACAAATTTCAAGAAGCTTCACTGTGAAGTAGGTAGGGTGATAGCCTTTGGGGGAGGTGGGACTGAAGGGTGAATTTGTTTTGGGAATGGGAGGTGTACATATTAGATACAGGAGTCAGGATGGAGGGAAGATAAGAGATGATAGGGCTGGCAAGATTCTGAGGAGCTGAGAGGAGGTGGGGGCTAGAGCGCAGTTAGAATGGGAAGAAGACGTAGTCGGATGTCATAGGACAGTAAGCACAACTCTGCCACAGACTTGTATGAGGAGTGACTTATTCTGCTGGGGGTGGGAATGGGAAGAGGGGTCAGGGCTTGAAGAGGAATTCACAAGGATGACAGAGAATCTATTCCATGGGTGAAAAATCTGGATACTGTGGATTGGAGAAAGAGGGAATACTGAGCCTGAGAAGGGTAAGTGGAATTGGGCATAATGATTATCTTCAAACATAGGAACAACCGTCTGTGGACAAGGATTTAAGCAGATTGATTTTGTATGGTTTCAAGGAAAAAAGCAGAGCTAATGGGGAGAAGTCAGAAGGACACAGATTCCAGTGCCATAGAAGGCAGAGATTTCAAACACTGGTTGGAAAGAGGTTGCTGGTCACTAGAGGTGAGTCCATGATCACTGGAGCTCCACTTGGCATGGAAGTCGTGGAAGGGGTTGCAGCCCACGATGTGAGGGTGGACCTCTGAGGCCCTTCCCTTTCCCAGCTCCCAGACTGGGAGATTCCCTGGTGTGCTGGTATCTGGCAGCCAGACTGGCGGGCTCCTGTGACTGGGATTCTGGCCTAAGGGGGAAAACTCCCATTGACTCAAAACATAGTCACAGGAAGCAGTAACTTCTAAGCAAAGTCCCAGCATAATGTGGCCATTCCTCAGTCACTGTTCTGACAGCAGGTCTTGGCCAGACAGAAAACACTCAGGAACAGCTTGGCTTTCCTTCTGATTTTCCCTGTTTGTCTGAGTTCCAGGGCAAGCACGCCAAATGGCGCCAGAAATCCCAGTGCTGGGGAGGGGATGGTGGTTGACCTGCTGACCTCTCAACCTCCCAAAGGTCAGTGGCAACACAGAGGTTTTCCTCTAGGGCACGCAACTCACTCCTCAACCTTCTGCTTATAAAGCCCATGCACTTTTCTTGTCCACCAACCCACTGGCTGTCTTGGGGACTTCAGCATTTATGCCAGCCCATATTTGTCCTTAAGATTGTTTGTATCAGGTTGGCATGAGGCCACAGGTGTCCTCCATGAAGTTTCTTTGATTAATGAGGCCCGTTCTGAGTGCTCTATTCAGTTGGTAGCTCTTTCCTGGAAATAAGGTAATGACTTTTAAAGTCCAAGTAAATGTCCCAGATCCTTTGACCACCTTATGCCCTTTATCAGCCCTGATCAACACTGCGGGCAGGGCCAATAGTTGCATACACATTAAATCTATGCAAACCCAGCAGTAATTATTTGGGCATTTCCCTTGCAGTTTATAAATTCCTTGACAGAAAAGTCTATTTTTGACTTCTTGCCATAGTCAATAAATGAATGAATAAATGGATGGATGAACACATGAATAAATAGGAAAACAAATAACTGAATGTGGTCTTAAACTCTTTTCTGGTCACTTTATGTGTCTACGTTATAATCACAGGGAAAGTTTAATTCTTCAGGACAAATGTTTTCTCTGTTGATATACTTTGGATTTGTGTTGCCACCCAAATCTCATATTGAAATGTAATTCCCAGTGTTGGAGGTGGGGCCTGGTGGGAAGTGATTGGATCATGGGGGTGGAGTTCTCATGAATGGTTTAGCACCATCCCTCTGGGTACTGTCTTTGTGATAGTGAGTTGTTTAAAAGCGTGTAGTACTTCCCCCTCGCTCTCTTGTTCCTGTTTTCACCATGTGATATACCTTCTCCTGCTTTGCCTTCTGCCTTTATTGTAAGCTTCCTGAGATCTCCCAAGAAGCTGAGCAGAAGTTGGCACCATGCTTCCTGTAAAGCCTGCAGAACCATGAGCCAGTCAAAACCTCTTTTCTTTGTATATTACCCAATTTCAGGTATATCTTTATGACACTGTGAGAAGGAACTAATACATTTGTGTTAGCCACATTGTGGGGCGCAGGGAAGGCACAGGGTAAATACAGGCTGAATGAAAATTTGGGGGAAATTTCATGAAGTATGTGAAGGAGAGAACACAATTGGATAGGTTTTCCTTAATTTCCCACAGCTTTCTCATGATCTGGCCTTGGGGGAATAATTTTCTCTTTGGGTCTCAGTTTTCTCATCTACAAAGTGAGGGAATTGGATCAAATGAGTAGGTTGTTTCTTGCTCAGGTATTCCAAGAATGAGAGATTAAAGTCCTAGACTGGATCCAGTGGGAAAATGAGAATGCTAAGATACAAATTGAACCACAGAAGGCATTCCTTATATTCAGTATATATATAAAAAAACAGCAGTGATCATCTATGCTGACAGGGACTCAGAATGTGAACACCCCTGTGAAACACTGCAATCAGGACTAACAGTACTAACAGTCATGCTTTTACAGTTTTTTAAAATTAAAATCAAATCCTCAAACTTTCTTTGTAGTCTGGATGCTGTATGCCTAGGAGTTTTTCTTTACATACATTGTGTTAAACCCAACAGGAGAAGCATGGAGCTACAGAGCCTCAGCTAAGCTTTTGGCAGGACGCTCAGTTCTAACATCCTGTCTTGTACAGACCTCCACACTTGACCTTGCCTGGTGTGGACGTATCTGCAGGCCTGAATGATGAGATGGAAACAGCCCTGAAAATGAAAGGACATTCAAAGGTGGGGAAATAGCAAGCACAAAGGCTCTGCGGCTATAACAAAGACAACATGTTTAAGGAGCAGCAGGAAGAAGGGTGGGAGTTGGAACTATCAAAGGCATCCTTCCAGCTCTGAGGGCAAAGTACAAGGCTGCTGTATGTGGAGCCTCTGAATAGGTTAGTATCAGTTATCTGGGTGATTTCAGAGAAATTTTATAGCTTTCTGTTGGGCAGGCTTCTGTTTCTCATTTCTATACTGAAAAATGTGTCTCATGAAAAGATGTTTGGTTACTTGAGGGGGCAATGCCCTCTGAGTGGTGAGTTTGTAAGACCCAAGTAACACTCAGCTTGAAACAGCTGCAAAATATTTAAGAATACCTCCCCCCAGGAATACACAGACCACACCACCCACCTCTGTGTACACATGAATCTACACAACACCTTCCACTGGAGGAGGGAGAGCCAAACTGAGTAGGTGTGTGTTGGGGGTGGGGATGAAGACCAAGCATTTACTAATTGCACATACCAGGGATCTAAAGTGGAAGTGAATCACACCGAGGGCTGTTTCATTTGTTTTGTTTGTTTTTTGTTTTTTCCTTCTTAGGTTTAGCACTGGAAAAGAGAGGGAAAGTCATATTGGAATGATGGGGAGGGATGGGTAAGGGACTGTGGACGGCAGTGATGGACATGTAAATGTATATTAACTCTAACATGAATGCATGAATGTGGGCACACGGAAGCACTGCCTAAGGGAGAGTGGCTTTGGAAACTGCCTAAATCAATAAGAATAGCAAACATGATTTGTTTACTATTATTCAGGTGCATGTTAAACATTTTACATAGATGGCCTCACTGATCTATCATAAGTACTCTACAAGTCTTAAAAATGCACTTTAGAGAGGAGGAAAACCGAGGCACAGATGAATTAAGTTGCTTGTTGGTAAGTGTTAACAAGTAGCTTGGAACTCAGGCAGTCTAGCTCTAGAATTCATGCTTTTAACAACTGCAGTTAGTGGGTAGGATCTTACCTAGGGTCCCCTTTCTTAGATGAGATACTTATACTTTGTGACCTTCAGGTTCTTCATTTCTTAAAATAAAGCAAATAACAGTACCTGCCTCATACGGTTGTTGTGAGAATTGGACAAGTTAATATTGTGGGAAGTGCTTGTATCGGTATCTGCTTATAGTAAGCAAATAAATAAGAGTTATTATTGTTATTATTGGTGCTTATTCATTGAAAGGAATCAGATCCCCTATCCCCACCACCATAAGACCCTTATAGTCCTTCATCTCTTCTGCCATAATCTAAGTTTCAGGTCTGGGGATGATTTTCTTCCTATTCTTGATACCAAGCGATAACATAAGGCTGCTAAGAGAAAATGAAAAGGAAATAGCCAACTAGTGTCATTGAATCATATCCCCAGGCAGTGAGTTTCTTCCAGCATATTTTGGCCTCAGTCCTGAGGCTGGACCTTAACTAGTGAACTGCAAACTCACTCAGTTATGCAGTCTGCTTGGTGCAATGGAAGTGAAAAGGTCCTATAGGGTTGGGTGCTAGTGTGCATTTTGATACAGTCTCTTAGCCTGTGACCCAGGACAGATTCCTTGCATGCATGGGAGTTTGTCACCATGCAAAATCTGGCTCTTGTTCTGCTGGGAACATGGAGAAGCTGGACTGTCAACAATTAGCCATATCAGCCTGAAACTGGGAAACTGTTCTGCTTCTTCAGAGTCAAGAGAAGCCAGAATGAGTTCCAAAGTTCCTTCCTCTGTGCTTCCTCAGATGTGGTCAGATTCATAGTCTTCAGTCCATTCTAATTGGTGGCTAGCCTGGTTCGAACTTTTGACCACCCACCAATCAACCAGCTCCCACCCTCACCATCTACTCCGTGAGTAAAGCCACGCTTTCCAGGAACTACCATTGGTAGAGATGTTACTGAGTCACAGGACCTGAAGTAGGAATGATCTTAAAGGCCATCCATGCCAGTTCTTGAACCCTTCTACAACAGTCCAGACACATCTTTGCCCAGTCTCTCCTCTGACAATGAAAGCTTAAAGACCACTTTAAACAATTAAAGTTTAAAGAAAAGTGATAGGCCATCATAGAAGAGATGTCACAATGCAGTGCATGATTAATTAGCAAATGAATTATATAGCCAGTAAGATTACAGTCAGGGAAAGAGTTTCAGGCCAGGCTGGTCAGAGTAGATTTCCCTAGGGAAGGCAGCATTTGAATTGGGGCATTATTATGGGTTCTGCCTCTAATCTCCTCCCACATCTTGTCAATTTTAATACAATACTTTTGTTGTTCAGGAACCTGCCATGGCTCCCTATGGCTCACTACATCAAGTCCCAGATAAGGTATTTTGTGGATTGGCAATTTTCAAACATTTTTAGCAGAAGAATTCTTTAATAAAATATTGAGCAGAAACCAGATATTGAAGGCAATGAAAAACAATAAAATGTTTCTTCAAGCGGTTTAAATTTTTTATGGTTGGTGGAAAGTATTTCCTTTATAGTACTCCTGATGTGCTTCTGTGCTTCTGTGGAGTCCTGGGGCCCAGGGAAACTTGATTTAAGAACCACTGGATTAGATGACTGGAGCCCTTTCTACTTTTGAGCTCTAATAATCATGACTTTCCGGCTGGATTTCAAGGCCTATCATAGTGTGATGGTTAATTTTAGGTATCAACTTGCCTGGTTTAAGGGATACTCAGATAGCTGGTAAAGCATTATTTCTGGGTATGTTTGTGAGGGTGTTTCTGGAAGAGACTGGTATTTGTATTAGTGAACTGAATGAGGAAGATCCACCCTCACCCAATTTGGGCAGGCACCATCCAGTTGGTTGATGGCTCAGATAGAACAAAAAGGCAGAAGAAGGGTGAATTTGTTTTCTCTTCTGAATAAGGAACACCCATCTTTTCCTGCCCTTAGGCATCACAACTCTAGGCTGTTTGGCCTTCTGACTCCAGGATTTGTACCAATGACCCCCACTTCAGATTTAGACTAAGCTATGCCACTGGCTTCCCTGGTTCTCCAGCTTGCAGACACCATATCATGGGATTTTTTTGCCTCCATAATCATGTTAGCTAGTTCTCATAATAAATCCCCTCCCATCTATCTAAATACTTAATATCCTATTGGTTCTGTTACTCTGGAGAAACCTAAACAATAGATATAGTCAGCAACATCCTTAACCTTATTTCAAACCACTAAACATTCATCTCTAGTTGGGCCATTGTTCTAGATGCTCATTGCCTTCCCTGCATATTCTTTGCTTTTTCTGTGTTCTTTTCTCATGATATACCTTCTATATGGAACATCATTTTTTCTCCTGCTGCTTACTTGAATTTGGCCCTAAATTTGTAAACCTTCATTTCTTCCCAATCATCTCTGATTGTCCCTTTCTCTGAATTTCCATTGAACTGAGAGTCAATAGCAAATAGTTGAGTACTTAACTCTTTCCTAATTATTTTCTATTCAAAAATGTTATCTTCTTGGAAGGACTGTAAGGTTGTTGAGGACACAGCTGATGTCTTTTTTTGTTTTTCTTTTTTGAGATGGAGTCTCACTCTGTCACCCAGGCTGGAGTGCAGTGGCGCAATCTTGGCTCACTGCAGTGTCTCCCAGGTTCAAGTGATTCTTGTGCCTCAGCCTCCTGAGTAGCTGAGATTACAGGCATGTGCCACCATACCTAGCTAATTTTTTTTTTTTTTGTATTTTTGGTACAGGTGGGGTTTCACCATGTTGGCCAGGCTGGTCTTGAACTCCTGACCTCAAGTGATCCAGCCACCTTGGCTTCCCAAAGTACTTGGATTACAGGCATGAGCCACTGCACCTGGCCTCGCTGATGTCTTTTATTTCTTTTGAATCTCATTACAGTGCCTAGTAGACTGTTGGATATGTAGTCATTATTCAGAAGCCCTAGAAATGCATGATCAGATACATGATTTGTTGGTGCTGCTTCAAGCTTCTATGTTAAGTTTTCTCACCTCAGTTACGAAAATAAAGCTCAATTCCCAGAGTTCTGGCTGCAGTACCTACTATTTCTGTCTCTTTGCTGGCAAAATGCATTCCCTCATGGAATAAGTATACCCTTTCCAGTTGAAGAGTGAAATTTTCAAATGTACATATTTTTGGGGAAGGTGATGTGATTTTCACAGGAAGTTTTTTAGAAGAAATTCCCCAAACAAGGTAATCACCACTGTCTTTACCTAACTAATGAATTTGCCATCTCCCTCTTCCAAGCAGGGAAGTTTCACTGTCATGAAGTCAAGGCACTTCGTGGGGAATCAGGCCCAACACGTACCTGCTTGTGGGGATAGGCAGGCCTGATTCTTGCCCATGACGTGTCTTCGGGGTTGGAGTACCCAGATGTGTGAGTGCTTTCCCCAGATGTAGAAATGCAATTATTCCCTGCATGAAAGCAGCTCAGGTTCCTCATGGCAAAGGGGATTCTAGGAGAAACAATGGGCAAAGCCCTGCTTGGGAAGTTTTTAGACTAAAAAGAAGCTGTCAGAGCTGCAGGTGTATTGCAAGGTAGACCTCCATGGCAAGGTGAGCCGAAAGAACATGCTGTGTCTTTCCTCCCTGCTGATAAAACTGTGGAAAGTGTCCGTGTGTTGATCCTTACAACCTCACCTTGGGCTTCAGTCTGACTCTGAAAGTGGGAGGAGCTGGGGCTGCTCAGGATGCCTCTTCTGGGGATGTGGTCCATTAGAGTTTCTCTTTTTGTTTTATTTTTTTAAGAGACACGGTCTCATTCTCTTGCCCAGGCTGGAGTGCAGTGATGCCATCATAGCTCACTGCAGCTTTGAATCTCTGGGCTTAAGTGATCCTCTTGCTTCAACTTTTTAAGTAGCTGGGAATAAAAGCAGGTGATGCCCAGCTGATTTTTTTTTTTTTTTGGAGAAAAGGGTGTGTCACTGTGTTGCCTGATTTGGTCTCAAACTCCTGGCCTTAAATGATGCTCCCACCTTGGCCTCCCAAAGTGCTGAGATTACAGGTGTGAGCCACTGTGCTCAGCTGCAGAGTTTCTCAAATTTCAATCTTTGCACAGCTCTATGAGAATCATTAGGACGGCTTCAAAAATACAGATGTCCAGGTCTCAACCCAGGCCTTCTGTGGCATAGGAGCCTGAAGTCTGTATTCTTGACAAGATTCCTTGATGACTCAGAAGCAAAGCCAGATTTAGGAACCATAGGTCAGTATTAGCTTGCCTACTTTTATTAGATCCACTACTTTGCTCCGGAGTGGATTGGGAGTGGGAGTGGGGGTGGAATGTACCCAAGAGAGCATATTCCTGCATGTTTTTATAACTTAGAAGAAGCAGCTGCAGCTTCATTTGGACCAAAATAGAGGTCTACGTTAGCTCTTGAAATATCCTGAACACCTGGAGAAAAATAATCCAGAGGCTTCCTTAGCCTTGGAGTTGCTATTGAGCTGTGGGAGTCGCAGGACCAGCTAGCATGAATGCTCATAGAGTCACAGATGCTTAGGTCACAAGGCTCCTCACAGATCCAAAGGGGGTAAAGCATAGCACACAGCTGCCACTCCTTATTCCCTGCTCAGGGCAGACATTGCTAATCAACCATGACAGTCATCCCTGTTGAACCCAAAGAGGTTCAGAGTCCTAAGCAATCAGAGGTGGCACAATGAATGAAACTTTTTATTCTCCTTGCCGTTCTTACCAATAATATCCTAGTCTAGTCCTAAAATTTGTTGAGCACTTTGGCTTGCAGTTATCCATAGGACACAGTTCAGAAAACAGTGGTGAATCATATTCTCATCTCTTTCTCTGGGCAAACTCAATAATTCCCTTGATATTAATAATATCTATGGGTTGGCAACTCCCAACTTTATGTTTCTGCCCCAGAACTCTTCTTGAGCTGCAGACTTACACAGAGACTCAGAGGCTAAGAAAGTGTTTATTTCTGTTTATTTCTCTGTGTATTGCTCACTATGCATGGCTCAGTGTCTGGTTTACAGCAGGTACTAGGTAGACATGCTTATTGATTTTATATACCATTCCCCTGCTTATCTGTGTAATTGAATCATTCTTTTCTCATGCCCTCCTATAGTGCAGGCTGCCCTATTCCTCATCCCTCCCAGGCTAGATCGGGTGTGGCAGTCTCTGACAATGGTGGTCACCATGCCTCCTAGTATTTATGTCCTTGTATAACCTCCTCCCTTGGACTCTAGTATGGACCTGTGATTTGCTTCAACCAGTACAATGTGGTGGAAGTTAGACTGTGCCACTTCCAGCTTCCACTTTTGTGTTCTTAGGAGTCCTAGACTGTCACATAAAAAGTACAGCTATCCTAGGAAGAGAAGAGACCATATGAAGAGGCCAGGTGAAGAAGGAGAGACCCTAAGACTCAATGGAAAGATAGAGGAGCCCAACCTTTCCAGTGTCCCAGCTGAGCCTGCTCCCAGCTAGTTAGCCAGCTGGAAGTAGCCATATGCGTGACCATTGGCAAGACCAGGAGAAGAACCACTTCAGCTGAGTCAGTTCAGCTTGCAAGAATAAAGAGCAAATAAAATGTTAAGCCACTGAGATTTGGGGTGGTTTGTTACACAGCAAAAGAAACAGTAGATGTGTTCCTTGACACCACAGATCAAGAAGCAAGTGAACAGTCTTGGAATCTCATCTCCTTGTTTTTAGCTTTAACTTTGAATTTTGGTGCTCTGCTCTGCACAGAGGCCCAACAAGTCACAATTCCTTTGATCCTTGTAAATCTGACCAGGGCACAGTAGAGACATCTAGTCATTCTGATAGCACATATAGTTGAACAGAAATGTTTAGGGTAGCCCTCCAAATGTAAGGGTAGAAACAAGTGGGACGAGAAGCAGAGGGGAGATGGAATGGGAGGGGTCACATTTAGGTTGAAGTGACACCGAATGAATGCTGGAGCATGCAGGGTTGGCTGCGGAAGGACAGGGGGTCACATCAAGTTTGGAAGGTAACATTAAGGGGTGGGCCTATGGTAACTGGCTCCAGATATCAGAGAGTCCCATGGCTGTATGAATTTCTGTGAAAACTAGAACCTTCTACATGGAGCACTAATAGTAAAATTGTGATTTCCAGTATGATGTGGAGCCCAAGGATTACGCATATGTGTGTGATTATGGTTGAGGGGAGAGAGACAGGAGAGAGAGAGAGAGAGAATGAATGCACAGAGATAAAAAAAAAAAAACGGAGAGACTAAAAGAAAAAATTTTTCCTGAAGCTAAAATGTAGATGACTTTGTAAAAAGTAATGTTTCTTTATCATTTCCCTTTTTTAACACTCTCTTCTAAGCAGCTTAAGAATCCCTGTATTTAGGGTTTTGGAACTAGGGATGAAGAGGGTGGTTTCCTTTCCTGGTCTGCCTAAAGGCTGAAGCTGCTGCTGACATCAAGCTTCTGTCCAGCCCAAGCCAATTATCAGACAGAGCTAGGGCTCCAGGTGCAAACTTAAAACGTAGACAGTTCTTATCCATGCTACTGTAAGTAACAGAAATGAAAAATGTGAATGGAAACCATCAGGGAAAACTCGTGACAGCAGAAGGTGGTGCTCGGGTACAATGCACCCATCTACTGCATGGCAGAGAAAGAGCAGGAAAAATGAGGCAATCAGTCCTTGCCATCAGTCTTTGTCTCAGCTTTGAGAAGGACACTCCCAGCTGTCTGTTGCTGTGGTTCACAGACCTAAATGGAGATTCCTTCTGTCCTGGCAGGTTCTCCTCAGTGGCCAAGCTCCAGGACAGGAACTAAGCCACAGTACATTTATTTCAGGCCAAAAAAAAACACACATCCTTATTAGTGGGTAGGGCCAGGAAGGTGGAGCTTTTTGTTAGCGGGATGTTTGGACAGAGACGAGGATGTTGAAAGCAGGAGTCAACACTTCCCAAGGTTCTTTCTTAAAATACGTTGTGTTTGACTTTGGAACTCCTGACTCACCCCCAGGCTGGGCATTCTGTCTTGGAGCTACTGTATTCCCAGGATTGCTTGGGGAGACCAGCTCATTCCCCATCTACAGTATCCACAGAAACATCTGCTATAGCTTATTAGAAAGTCAAAACAACCAACCATCAATTCGTCATCTTTTCTGTTTAAGGACACATTCCTGTTGGCTGACACATGCCCCTCCCCAAGGGTCATCCCCTGGACTGCCTGTGTGTGTCTGTAAAACTGTGAACTGATTTTGATGATAATTTGAACAGCCTCTCACATCCTAGTTTATTTAACCTTCTCACATGAATAGCAATACTTCTCTTTGGGGAATCACAGAATGATTACTGACTCATTAGATAAGCAGTGAGCCCTGGAAACAGGAAGCAAACAGTGGGCTTTCAAAGCCAACTTCCTTTCCTTCTCTTTTCATCCACAGGTGACACAGCATTATAGAAAGCAGTCTGTACTTGGAGTCAGTAGTCCCAGGTTCAGCTTGCAGTCCTGACAGGTACTGTGTGGCCTGAGATAGCTAACTTGGCCTGTCTGAGTCTCAGTTTTCTGTTGCATAAAATGGGAATAATAATACCTATCTGGCTACCTACAGAGGATTTTTTAAGAGGTTGGAATAGAATACTGGGGTGGGAAGGCAGCTTAAAGAACATCTGATGCTGGAATTCCTTCCTATAATATCACCACAAATAAGCCACGCAACTTATCCTTGAACTCTTTCTGTGACGGAACTAATTCCCACAGACACTCCAGTGCAATGTGAGATAGCTCTGATTTATTTTGATTGAAAACTGCTTCCTTTAGCATTCCACCAATTGGTTCTTCTACATGTGAATAGGTAGAAACAAGTCCAATTCTCTTCTGAAAGAACAGCTTTTAGAATTTGGAGGTACTACCATGTCCCTAATATAGACAGAACAGTCTCTGAGTATTCTCTCTACCAGGCTCAGCTTTTGGTTCTCTTCACTATCACATTTATTGCTCTCCAAAGGCACTTTAGGCAATTTATAAACCTCAAAGTACTTCTCTTGCACTGGTTATGGTATTCAGGATTTCTGAAAGGGAGAGAATAAAGAGTGACACCCACCTCCCTTGTCCTAGATGCTATGCCTCTGTTAATGCAGCTGACCCCTGGATTTGCTTTATTTGGTGGCCACGTCCCAATAGCAGCCCTTCCTCCTTCAGCAGCAAACTTCTAACTTTCTGATCACCACCTCCTTTCTTTCCAGCTTATTCCACCTACTACCCAACTCAACAGTTTCTAAACCTCACCAGGACTTACTTTCCATTGATCACCCTTTCACTGTCCCTTGTCCCTCCCCTCTACCACGTCCTCCCATTCCCTTCCCTCTTAACCAGCCTAGAGCTCATGACACAATTATAACTGTTCCCTTAAGTAGACTCTCAACTCTTTGGCTCTTTCCCTTTTTCTCTTGCCTGGCAAAATCCTCAACCCTGATTACACTCTGCTGTCTTCATCTTCCTGCCCTTGGACCTAGACAGTTGAACTTGGCTAGAGGAAACACAGAAACAGGTTAACTAGCTTAAGTTAAATTCATAAACAGTAACCCCAAGGGGGCCCAGAGAGGTGCCCAGTGATCATGTTCCAGCTTCCCAGTCTGGACATTCTGCCACTCTCCTAGATGACTAGGTTCCACTTCCTCTATCCTTAAACCTCCCCATCCTCACTCTATGCTGATGACCTTGTCTTCAAGCGAATGGGACTCCTCCTCACTCCCACCACCACATCTACCCACCTGATCCATCAGGGCCCAGTACTCTGCCTTCCCTTTCTCCCTGTGGATGGTTTTCTGTGCTCCAAGACTGAGCTCTTCAGGTGTGCAAGGGATCCTTTGTCCTGCTTGCTTACTTGAGGCCTTTTGCCCCCTATCCTGCAGTCCAACATTCATTTCCTCTTTTGACAGGATCATTTCCACCTTATAAACCACAATATTATTTTGCTCTCATCTTAAAAAACAAAACATAACACCAAATCTTTTTTCTTATCTCCAGATAAGGAGACTTAGAAAAGTTTACTAACCTGGCCAAAGTCACATATCTAAGAAGTGGAGGGGACAAAGGTCAAATTACAGTTTGCCCACCCCTAAAGCCCACCCAGATGAGACTTTGTGGGCTCCAGCCTGCTGTGCTGGTTCGAGAGGCTGAGCTTGGGCAAGGGAACACTTTGCCAAGGATGGGCAGGTCGGCTCTGCCAAACCTGTGCAATTTTGGGGCAGTAAGAAGGCTGGAGCTTTGCAAGTGAGAAGGGCACCTGCTTTGTCTTCAGAGGCCCACTGAACTGCCAAAACTCTGGCTTGACCAGCTTTTCTCTCAGACTAAACATGGGTGTGTGAGGGCTATCATCAGGCCTCCATCCCAGCAGCACGTCAGCCACAGCAGGGTAAGTGGGTGGCTGCGATGACAGACAGATGGGACAGGCGAGCGGGGTAGAAGCTGCCAATATTGTGCACCCCAGTGAAGAGATAACACCTCATAAATCTTGCAGGCCCAGAGCCCATGTGGTCTGCCACAGTGACTCATTAACACTTCCTTGTTCTCACATAGAGGTGGAAAATAACCAAATGTGACATGCTGCCTTCCAAAGCCATTTCATCAGAAGGGCACACATCTTTCCTCCACCACTTGCAACATCCCTGCTTGTGATGAGAACCCTAAACAGCTCAGGCCAAGAGGGTTTTCCTCCCGGCACAACAGATACTTAACTACCTCCAGCTCACAGCCTTCAGCCATCAGCCCTCTCCTTCCCTCCGCTGTCTTCCCAGAGATTCTCCTAGAGAATGAGCCCATTTGGCGTCCAGTCTTATTAATCCAAGGGGTCAAGTTGGAATTTTCAGAATACCTGGAAAAGCATGTATCTATTGCCTTTTCTTTGTGAATCTGCCAAAACCAGTGTTGATTTCAGTCACGGCATCTCTTAAAAGTCCTCTTTCAAAAGGGACAGACTGGGTCCACTTACTTGTCTGTCACAGCCTGCATGAACTCGTCCAGCAAGTCATCATATGCCTTCCCACGTACACGCTGGTGTTTCAGACCAATGTACAGAGGGTCTCTGAGCAGCTCCTGGAACAGACAGCACATATTGACTGAGCCTACTCCCGGTGTTCCAGCTTTTTTTTTTTTCCCAACAAGTATCCAGGATTACTGGGATGAACCAGGAGGTAGGAGGAGAGGAGGGGGTAGGAAGCTGACTGGATCCCCCTGCCCAGGTGTCGTCTCTGAAAGGGTTTGGAGGCTAAGCCAATGACTAAGGATAGACTCTCAGGTGGTCCCCATTTTAGAAACCAAGGATGCTTTGAACCAGGCAAGCCTCTCTCAAACACAGTCTTTCAACCTCTGTCTGCAGGCTCTAGGGTTATTTCAGGATTCTCAACAGCGGCACTACTCACATTTTGGCTGGGATAATTCTTTAACATGAGGGCTGATGTGCACACTGTAGGATATTTATCAGCATCTTTGGCCTGTAGCCACTAGATTCTAGCAACACTCACCAGCTGTAACCATCAAAAATGTCTTCAAGGCCTGATGTGATGGCTCATGCCTGTAATCTCAGCACTTTGGGAGGCCAAGGTAGAAGGATCTCTTGAGCCCAGGAGTCTGAGACTGTCCTGGCCAACACAGTGAGACCCCATCTCTACAAAAAAAATTTAAAAATTAGCTGGGCATGGTGGTGTGTGCCTTTGGTCCCAGCTACTCAGGAGGCTGAGGCAGGAGGATCACTTGATTCTGGGAGGCCAAGGCTGCAGTGACCCATGATCGCGCCACTGCACTCCAGCCTGGGCAACAGAATGAGACCCTGTCTAAGAAAAAGAAAAAGAAATGTCTTGAGACATTGACAAAGGTCTTCTTAGGGACAAAACTGTCACTGGTTGAGATCCACTATAGCCGACTTCAGGCAGCATCTGCATTGAGGCATTGAGTCTTATCCAGAGTTCCTGGTCTGGAGTCATATTAGAAAACCAACCCACCCTTCTATCCTTTTCATTCCTCTCTTTTCTTCTCCCTTCCTTCCCTCCCTCCCTCCTTGAAATCTTACTGAATACCTACCATGTGCCTCACATTGTGCTGGGCCCTGAGGATACAAGCATAGAATGAAACAACCAGGAATTTCATTTCAAGAAAGATGCTCACCTTAACACCTAGCCTGTGTTCAGGGCCCCTCCACCCAACCTCCTGCAGCTCTTTCCTTCGCAGCAATCATATGCTATTGGGTTATCTGTGTCTGCATTGGTGTGAATGACCACTCCCGCTGGCTGACTTACTTTCCACATCTTCCATTCCTCCTACCCATACACAGACTCAGTGGACTCATTCATGCATGACACATTTATTTCTCATTACTGTTGCTGACACCGGGCCCATTGGGGGATTTGTAGAAGAGTAAGAAATAGTTGCTGCCTTTTAGGTGCTGACAGGTGGCTGCTGAGTAAACTAACACATTCTACTGCAGGGCAGAGTGGCACTGCTTTGGAACAAAGTGTGGCACATGGAGGCACAGTGATGAGTGAAGTAATTCTCCTTGGTGTGCAGATTGGGATTGTGTCATGAGAAAATGGTCAGCCAGGAAGCGACGGGCAGATTTCAGCAGGTGGGCCTCCAGGCTGAGAAGTCAGCATGAAGAAAGGTTGGGGGCTGGAGGCAGAAGGAGGAAGTACCTAGTGTATTTGGGAAATAGGAGGTAATTCCATGTGTTAGAATTTCCGAAAATTATCTATGTTTTTGTCTGACTCACCAAAAATGTAAGTTCCTAGAGGACAAGGTTTTGTGTTATCTTCATCTCCATCTGAACTGCTGCTGCAGGACACAAAGATTAGGACCAGTGGGCCTACACCACGACCCTTGGGGGCTTACAGTCAAGTGTCACCTCTACCACTCTCAGCTGTATGACTTTGGGCAGGTTATGGGGCCTCTCGAAGCCTTCTTCTCATCTCTCAAGTGGTGATGAAGTATGGGCTGCATGGGGTGATTGTGATGATCAAGTGAAAAAATATATGTGAAAGAGCTTGGTGAATTATAACGTATGCTATAAAATAGTGGTAGCAGTTTTAGCTTTCACGGTGCCTCCAATGTGTCATGTATTGTCCTAAGTGCTTTACTTAATCCAGTGAGGTCTCGTCAGCATGAAGGTGCGTGGCTCAGAACTGTCTTCTTATGGGAACCTGCTGAGGGAGGGCAATTGGTGGACAGCCTTTAGCTTCCACACTCTCCCTGGATTGCTTAATGACTGAGCATGGAGGGAGTATAGGGTTAACCATTTCTGCCCAACTGAGACTCTGCTGGGGCAGGAACTTTCCACTGGTCTGACTGAGCTGGAGAGACTCTCCCGGGCTGCCCTGCAGCCCAGGGTCTCTTACTCACTCCCTCCTGCTCTCTCTTCACAGGTATCTGACCTGTACTACAGTCTGAAGGCTCCACTCAACCCCAACTCCTCCCACTCCCTCCCCCTTTATTCTTCACAGGTATCACCCCAATACCTCTCTCTCATATCTATTTCTCAAAGGACCCGAGAGGTAGGTCTCATCATTTCCCCCATTTTACAAATGAGGCAACAAGACACAAGAGAGGTTAAGCAACCTGCTTAAGAGTTTGGGCTCATAAGTGCAGGAGTCAGGATTCAAAGCCTGGCTGTTGGGGCCAGAGTCTGTGGTCAGAAGCACTCAGCCAGGCTGCATAGGTGGTTCTTCTGTATACCAACAAGAATCATTTTTTCTTTTTAAGGGCACTCTTCTGGGTCCATACTGCTTCAATATCACTGTAGTAGGTGTTGGGGAGGGTGTAGTTTAAGGGCAGAAAATAAAAGGAAAAAACTCTGTTCTTAAATCTTTACCCCAAATCCTGGGTACACATAAGATCTGAGGTGGGGTTAGCACTTTGTCAAAGGTACCATAGTTTTACATTTAGAAAGATGGTGGGTCCTGGCCTCCTCTCTCACTCTTCTCATCCCCTGGATTGAACACCCTTGAAACTGTTTAGGATTCTTCCCTGGTAGAGGTGTGTGTGTGTGTGTGTGTGTGTGTGTTGGTGGGTGGGGGACCTAAAGGGTGAAAGTGGTGTATACATGGTGCCTATCCTTCCACATGCCACCTTCAAAGTGACCATCAAAAGCCACTTAGAAGCAGCAAACATCCAGAAAGAAGAAATGGTAAATGAAGTAGAGTAACTTGATGAATAGCTAGGCAGTAATTAAAATTGGTGGTTTTCAGATTATGCAGTCACCTGTACAGATTTGTAAGAGATTATTTAAAGTGGGAAAAGCAGGATACAAATACACAGATATCATAATTATAACTATCTGAAACACACATACACAGCTTGGAAGGACATACATAAAAATGATTGAAAATAGTGTTACTCTTGGTGTTGACAGAAAATATTCACTTTGCCAGTTTGTATAGAGATTAAAAGGATCTGTGGTGAGTTATAATTTGGGATATTGCCAAATCACAGGTTTGAATCTTGGTGCATCAGGTAGCATAGAGTGAATTTCTCAATCCTGCGTATGCAGTTTCTGGGGTAAGTTAAGTTCCCCAGTGGTACTAAAGAAGTTTTAGATTTTCAAAAAATTTCTCAGTATACTACAGTGAAGATCAAAGGTCAACCATAATGAGATACTGTTGAGATACAAGGGTGACTATAAAAAGCTTTTAAAAAGTCTTTATATTTTTCTTTCATAATAAAATGTTCTATGTCTCAGATACTTTAACCACAAAAAATGAAAAAAAAGTTTCCATATGGACATGACATTAAAATATGACAAACAATATATCTTATGTTTGTATATATTTTTTAAGTAATTAACTCATTTGTTCATTATAATAGTCTGACCTCTTCTCATACCATTTTACAGGAAGTTGGAGTTCAAGGGTTTAAATAAACTGCCCAAGTTCACAGAACCAGAAAGTAGCTACCCTGAGATTGAGCTTTGTCTGGGTCTCATGACAGCGTCCTCTTCAACCCATCACTTGATATTGTGGGGACCAGGGAACCAGGGAACCAAAGGGCAGTTCCTCACCCTCTGCCTGGTCCTCCTGGAAGAGGTCACTGGTGGCTGCAGGCTCTTGTCCTGCAGACCAGTCTGGGGAAAAGGGAAAGCTGGAATGGGTTCAGGGGAAAGGCTGTGTCCACATCTCTAGTCAGCTGGTTCTCCTTTAGCAGGAGTGGAAATGGCTTCTCTAAAACAGTACTGGGCAGAGCTCCCATGGCTGACTTGGCACAACATAGAACAAGAAGCCCACATTCTGCTGTGTGTCCACCAACTGATTGAGATATAAGAATGCCTGCCAGCAAGGGGTGGGAATAGCAACCTTCTACTCCCTTCTCTATCTTGACTTCTTCACATGTGTTTAGAAGAGAAGATTTCACCAGATAGTATTGCCAGATAAAATACAGGATGCCTAGTTAAATTTGAATTTCAGATAGGCAATAATTAAAAAGAAATGTTTAGAATTAAGTGTCACCCATGTATTACATGGAATACACTTATGCTAAAAATGTTGAATTGCTGATCTGAAATTTAAATATCACAGTGTACTGTATTTTTATTTGTTAAATCTGGTAGCCCTATCAATACAGGCGGAGGAATCTTCAAATTTGGAGGCAACGTGCTGCAGGGGAAAGGACACTGCTGGACCTGGTGGCTGTGGTCAGGATGCTTCCCTCTAAGCATCCTCAGTGGGGCCCAAAGGGGCTCTAGGCTTCCAAATAAGATAGACCTAAGTTTGAACTGAGGCTTTGTCACTTAACTAACTCTGTGGCTTTGGGCAAGGTATTTAACTTTTCTCTGCTCTCTGTTAAATAGGGATAATAATGATTTCTATCGCACAGTGCAAGCTCTTTGAGCTTCTCATTCATCTGTATCTCCCCAGAGAATTGTACAGTGATGGCACACATAAGCCCTTGAGAAGCATTTAGTGATATGACTGTCAGAGTCCTGGGACTGGGCTAAGGAGATGCTGAATTAAAAACTAAGAAGGTCTTAGAAATCACTTGGTTCAGCTTCCTCCAAATGAGTTTTTGAAGGTTGGAAAGAGTAAATGAAATGCCCTAAGTCCCAAAACACATTGGTGGAAACAACAAGGCAGAAATCATGGTTTCTAAACCGGGACTCTTCCCAGGGTGGGGACCAGGCTTATTCACTTCCAGACTTTAGTGTTCAGTAGGGTGCCTGGCACCTAAATATTGAGTGACTAAATCTTTCCCCTCTGTTAGATACTTCCTAAGTTTGCTTTGGAACCAAGTAAGTCAATGATTATAATTTTAGGTGAAGGCCTTTATTCAAAGTGGGTGAAGCAGAACTTTCTTCTCTGCCATCGGAGTTAGAGGATTGAATGTGCTCGCTATGGCTGTTTGCCCAGCTCTGCCTCCCCTAAGGTTTTTCTTGGAGACAAAATGTCATGGAAAACAAAATGGTTTCCTCCTCTTCACTGCCCATATCAGTGAGCATTGGATTTAAGCTGGAAGACAGATAAACCTCCTGGTTGAAAAAATATTTATCTTGCATAGCAACAGGCATGCTGTGATGTTACTCAGGGAACCTGGGGGTCTGGGAGGTCACTAGATTGGGTTCACGCTGTGGGCACAGCATACTTTCCCCTCACAGTGGCAGTCCCACCTACCACTCATTCCTTGGGAAGCTCAGCTAAGCCTGGGGTAAGCTACAGAGATCCTAGCAAGGGCATCCTCATGGGTTACACATGTGTAGAGAGTGAGCTCTGTGATAGCACCGCATGGTGAATGCTGAATAATAATAATCTTGCAAGGTAGAAGAAACTCTGCAACACCTAGCCTGGTTGCCAACTCCATGCTTCCTTGGCAATCTAATAACACCAAAGGCAGTATTTACCAGGCTCTGCTGATAATCTGCTCCCATGTTTGTTTCCCTCAGCAGACATGACTCCCCTCCCTCCATGTGTTCTTCAGTTCCAGAAGATCACACAGCATCTCCTTCTGGGCTGAATTCATAGAGGCTCAAGACTTCTGCCAAGAGACCTCCAAGGCTCAGTAGGGTCATTTTAAAGCCAAACTCCACACCCCTGGATTCTTGCACACTGCCTTAGCACATAGTATGAAGAACACTGGGTTTGGAGTAAAATCTTGGGAAAGCCCTTTCTGCTCTGAGCCTCTTTCCCCATGTAAAACAAGGGGGTTGAATGAGATGGTACTCAGGTCCCTTCTAACCTGAGTAGTCTTTGACTGGCTGCGTATGGATGAAACGAAATAAATCCAATCCATACGCAGCCATGATGGAAGCCTGAGCAGGTGCTCTCTTCCCCTACCCGCTTGGAACTTAATCATGGGATGTCCCTTTTTCATGGGATCATGGCCCCACACACTTATTTTTCCAAATCTCCTTGGTATTGGCAGGTAAAAGTGATGCAGAGTTTCAGGGCTGTGGACAGCAGATGTTTTCCTTCAACAGGAAACCTGGAGCGGTGTTGTCTTTGACTGTGATGAAAGCTCCTGTTGCCTCAGGAGTTTTTATAGAGCCATACATACAGATGATCCAGTTATTCTGACACTAAAAACCCCTCACAACAGCATCCTCCCTGTGTGGACATGTGAGATAAAAGTGGTAAGGCCAAGCTTCCCTCTGTTACATCTTAGGCTTGCTCTGAGCAAAAGTTGTGCCCTGGGACTTCTGGTGGGGGCGATGTTTTGCAAACAGAATCATTAAAAAAAAAAAAAATGAGCTGTAGTTGGGAAAAGAGAAAAATAACCATCTTCCTAATGTTGGTCACTTTATAACTTTAAGAATTTTGTGTCCTGAATTTCTTTAAGTGGGTCTGGAGGGGGCCTACTGTTCCCTAGAGGGGAGGATGGTATAAATAGCATTACTATCCTCTGACTTGATCTTGAGTGTCCATGGGATCCTGCCTGTGTGAAATACCCATTCTCGGCCCCCATTTCCCAGTCTATAATGCAAACACCTGACCCCTTGGAGCAGAGCACCACGGTGGGCAAGGCAGCTGTGGAGCCAGAGAGCTGGGTTCCAGTCTAAGCTCTGACACTTAGAGCTGTGGGATCTGAGGTAAGTAGTTGACATGTTTCAGTCTCAGTTTCTTTATCTGAAAATGGGGAGAATAATATACCAGGAAAGAACTGCCTCCTCTCACTCCTGGGGTGCATGTGGAGGGCAGATCAGGGCATGTTCCCTCTTCCTGGGGGTACTCTGGTCCCTCCCTGACATAAAGAGCAGGCCCAGGGGAGGTTCTCTCCCCTCCACATCCAAAAGGGAGAGGTGATTCTAGACGCCTAAAGCCCCAGGAGGAGAAGCAGATGCTTTGAGTAGATGTCACACATGACTCATTAAAGTGACCAATTAGGTGACAGTGTTGAAACACTGACAACTAGAATATTCTATTCAGGCTGACCCTCGTGTATCTCCCTCAGGTTCGGCAGGGTGCCTGACACCCACTAAACACTCAATACACTTTTATTAAATAAGACAAAGTGTTCACAAAATAATCTTAATTGAAAAAATTAGAACAAAATCACATTATGGTTACACCTAGGTAATAACCACCTCTATGTATAGGCATAGAAAAATATTGGAAAGAAACACAAGTGCAGCACTGTGAGAGAAACGCCATTTCCTTTTTCTTTTAAAATTTCAAATAATGTTCTAAATTTATTTTGGTAATAAAAAATTCTAAAAATCAAGAAATGATCTTTACTTATGAAGCAACAGAAACTGGGGGCCACAGGTGTAATGTGGGGAGAGGAGCAGAAACTCAGATTTAGATCCCAGTCCTGCCACTTCTAGCAGATCTTCTTGGGCAAATGAAACTCTCTGGGCCTGTTTCCTATACTGTAAAAAAAGAGGGTAATAACAGATGCTCAACTCACAGGGTTATTGTAAGGCTTAAACCGAGTGGTCCACGAAAAAGGGCCTGACCTACAATTACTGCTACAGTCATTTTTTCTGGTGGGTTTGTTTTAAGTTAGAGCCAGCTCTAAACTTCAGCATATCATTGCTGAGTCCTGGACCTTCAATGACAAAGGATCCCAGTGCACCAGGGCAGCCAGCACCCTTCCAGTGGATGCAGTCGCCTCAGAATAAACTCATTCTGTTCTAATTCTTGTCTAAGGTCAGCTTTTAGAAGGAATGAAAGTATCAGTTAAATCCAGCTGGAACACAGCAGGAGGTGTTGGAGAGGAAGAATAAAACAAAGTTTGCTGCGCTCATCCAGGCTTGCAAAGAAGCATTCTTCGAGGCCAAAAGACAATTTCAGCAAAACTCAGATATCTGGCTGGGGGAAGGGCACCACTGTGCAGAGCAAAACTTGAAGACTGGTTTTGATGAGCAGCTGTAAAGCGTGTGTCCCCATCCAACCTCCTGTCTCCTGAACTGGTGAGGAGACACATGGAGACCAAGCGGTTTTAGAGGTTGCAGGATGTTCAGTAACTTCTGGTTTAGTCTCTCAATGTACTGAAGGGGAATTAAGTCTAAGGAGGTTCAGTAACTTATCTGGCTCATCATGTTACTGAAACCAAGGTCCCTGGCTCATCATGGTACTGGAAACCAAAGTCCCCATCCAATACTTTTCCCACTTTCTTACTTTCCTCGTCTCATTCCCACCCCCAGGATTTCCCAGCTGTTAGTCAAGGTCTGCCCAGTGTTCCATCATTGGATCGTATCTGTAGATGAAGCCTGAAGGAGCATCATTCTTTACTAGGATCTATAGTGCTTGCTCTTGTTTGAAATGGGGATGCATGGGCCAGGCACAGTGGCTCACGCCTGTAATCCCAGCACTTTGGAAGGTAGAGGCGAGCGGATCACTTGAGGTCACAAGTTCGAGACCAGCCTGACCAACATGGTAAAACCCCGTCTCTACTAAAAATACAAAAATTAGCTGGGTGTGGTGGTACATGCTTGTAATCCCAGCTACTTGTAAGGTGGATACGGGAGAATTGCTTGAATCTGGGAGGCAGAGGTTGCAGTGAGCTGAGATCAAGCCACTGCACTCCAGCCTGGGTAACAGAGCGAGAGTCTGTCTTAAACAATAAAATAAAAAAGAAATGGGGATGCATGATGTCTGGGGAAGAGGAAGGCTATGTAAAGAGTCTTGGCAAATTTTCTTAAGAGAGATCACTGCAGAATGCAAGTAAGTATAACATTTTTGATAATGTGAATCAAGAATTTAAAAAATGATCATTCCTTTTGCTTCAATATTTAAATTTCTAGATATTTATCCTAAGGAAATCTTTCACTCAGAGATAGGGACAAAGACTCATCTGCAAAAATGGGTGTCAGAGAACAATTTATATTTTCTAGTTTTTTTAAAAAAACTAGAAACAACCTAAGTGTCCAACTGTGGGGTTTTCTTTTGTAAATTATGATAAACCAGGCAGCTATTAAACTAACTGTGGAAGAATGGTTAATGACCTGGGAGAAAAATC
Organism: Cacajao melanocephalus; assembly: GCA_963573385.1. Classification (NCBI taxonomy): domain Eukaryota; kingdom Metazoa; phylum Chordata; class Mammalia; order Primates; family Pitheciidae; genus Cacajao; species Cacajao melanocephalus. Next base: position 105,561 of record CAUYLG010064468.1, on the reverse strand, counting down.
ATGACAGATAATTAAATTTGAAAAATAAATATAAAATATGGCATATATAATAAGAACCCAACTTTTTATAACTGCTTTGGAAAAAAAAAGGCTGGGAGAAAATATACCAATTTGTAAACAATGATTAGTGCTTGTTGTGTGAATGATGTTTTATTTTTAATACTTCTCTGAATTTTCCCATTTTTTTTTTTTTTTTTGAGACAGAGTCTTGCTCTGTTACCCAGGCTGGAGTGCACTGGTACTCTTGGCTCAGTGGAATTTCTGCCACCCAGGTTCAATTGATTCTCCTGCCTCAACCTCCTGAGTAGCTGGGATTACAGGCATGTGCCACCATGCCCAGCTAATTTTTATATTTTTAGTAGAGACAGTGTTTCACCATGTTGGCAAGGCTGGTCTCAAGCTCCTGGCTTCAGGTGATCCTGCCCAGCTTGGCCTCCCAAAGTGCGGGATTACAGGCATGAGTGACTGTACCCGGCCTCAATTTTTAAAAGATGAACATGCACTGATCTCAAAGATAAATGTCATTAAGAGGGAATCCTTGGATATTTTTTCATGGTTTCTGACACAGAGACGGAGCTGCGGATCACAGACATGCCCATGGTGGTTCCCAGAGCAGACAAACCCTTGGCTGGGGTTTGAGTTCCTTAAACCACAAACTGTTAGGAATCCTGCAGGTGGATCTCACCTACAGCTTGGCCCAGTTTCTTTCACTGGGTTTACAGGACACTGATCTGCCTGATCAGACATTTCAGGCCCTGGTCCTGGTGCCTTGAATTCGAATCCTTCCACTGGGGCAGCTTGCCTTGATAATGCTAAAAAACAGCCCAGTGGTCACACCCACCTCAAGGGCAATAGAAACTGCATGGGGTAATGGGGGTTAGGAGGAAGGAAGCCCAAGCATGGAAGCCTCTATGGGCATAGAGGGCCTCATGGAGGTAGAGAAGCAAGGGGACCCAGGAGTGGAAGAGGGAACAGAATGGAGCTAGAGGTGGGCAACCAGGGAAGAAGGTCCTCTACTCCACAACTGTGTAGGGGGAGTGCCCTCATCAGGGGGATGCCAAGAAAGAAATGGCCCATTGCTGTGTAGCTATAACCACCCACAAACATGCTCCTCACCCCATCCCAGTTGCCACCTGCTAGCCCCAGAGCTTCTGGCCTGGGCATCAGGTTACCTCATTGTTGGTGCCGACATCCAGCAGCACAGGGAGGCACTGCTGCGGGTTCACCCCTCCGCACGCTGTGTACAGGGCCAGCTTGCCCACAGGGATGCCCATGCCATAACAGCCCAGGTCTCCCAGGCCCAGGATGCGCTCCCCATCAGTCACCACCACGGCCTGAAATCATCAGGGAAATCAATCAGAGACAGCACTTCCTGCGAACGAGTGCTTATTTTAGCAGCCCAGGCACATCAGGCTTGATGACTGGATGCCCACTGACTTTGCCAGGATGAAACAGCTTGTCTGGGATAAGGCCAGAGTATTCATTCACCTGCAGGTGACCGGTCCTTCCTGGCATGCTGGTGAGAAACCCCACTGAAAGGATATGAGAGAAAGATGCTTGCCCTGCATTTTGAGGTTCAGGTGGGGGCTGCAGAAACAGCTGGAGGGAAACCACATCAAGTCACTTTATTCTCCCTCAAGGAAACTCAACAGACACTCTCAGCCTGAGAACTTGGGATGGTGGAGAGGAAAGGGCATAATTAAGGGAAAAAATGAAAAATAAGTGTTCATGCTGCTGCTACAGCTCCAGAGTTTAGACACCAATCTACATACTTTCCAACCTACTCCTGGATTACAAAAAATCCAATTTGCAAAGAACAGGGCTCCTTGTGACATCTTCTAGGATCACTATTGCATATGAAATCAGGAAGAGTCTCAAGCTGCACTGTGATTTACCTTTTGCATTTGGCAAAGAATTGCTGAGGGCCTACTATATACTAGGTGTAGTGCTAGTTCAAGACTTACCTACTGTGAATTAATAGATGTGAATGAACCTGATGGTAATGATAGGAATAACTATTATTATAATGGATATACTTTTATTCATTCATTTAATATACATTTATGAGGCACCTACTTTGCATAAGACAGTGTGGCAGATTCTGGGGGAGGGAGCTTCAGTCTGCACATCTACAAAAACAAATATGCATGGACCCAGCCATTAAAGGATTAATGGGCCAAAGGAGAGATAGAATGTGCACATTAATAATCGTGATTCTGGGAGGGAAACCAGACTGTAGCGGAATAGCATAAAGAGTGGCAGAGATCAGAAGATGGGAGGGTAACCCTTCATGGGTGAAGGGACACATGCCATACCTTGGATAGTTGAAGATTGTGGGATATGGGTGAGGAGAAGGGCATTTGATGCAAAAGAAAGTTAAAATCTGGGGTATAGGTGCTGGGGTTGGGGAGAATATAGGGTGTGTGTGAGGAATGAGAAGGTGTACGTTGCAGGAAAGGAAATAATGAAAAGTCAAGCAGGAGTCAGACTGTGAAAGGCCTTGAACGTTTGGCCAAGGAGAGTCCCTCAGGGTAACGGTGAAGTTGTTTGTAGCCCACTCCCACCTGCTCACCAGCACTAGCTCTCTCCGTCTTTAGAAGAGTTAAGTTTATAGGTCCCTGATCCGTTCATTGGAACCTGGCTTTGGATCTGCTCTGGGCTACAGATGTTCTGATTGGCCATGGGCACCATAGGGTTTGGTTAAATCCATGAAGGTACATTGCTGGGCACAGGGGATAAAGAGATGAAGACCCATTCTTGCCCTGGAAGAGTTCATGATCTGGTACCCAAAGGCCTTATGGTATCTTCTCACTTCTATTCTCTCTTTTAGTGGAAATAGGTGGAGAGATTCTTAAAAATACTCCTCTTCTTCTGAAAAAGGGTCTCTGGAGAGTGCAAGAGATCCATGAAAATCATGATATTCTCCCTTAGATTGGTCTACTGCCTCTAGAGAGTGCTCACAGACTGCATCTCATGTGATCCTCCCTCATACCCTGGGCAGGTAGGCGGGTCTGAGATTGTTATCTCTACTTCACAGGTGAGCAAACAGAAGCTCAAGACCTTTATTTTCTCTATATATTTGTTAAGTATCAGCCACATACCAGGCACTAGGCTGGATGTTTCCACATCAGTTATCTTAAACAATTAGATGACTTAGCAAGGTGATCTTGCTAGTGTATGTGGCAGGGCAGGGTTCCAGTCAGGGTTTCTGGTTCAGTGCCCCTTCTACCACCCCAACTGGCTGGGCTAAAGTGCCTGTGCTCTTGGCAAAGTCCTGGCCCTGCTTTGGTACCACCCTCTCTGCAGTCTGCATCTGAACTCCTGTTGGTAGCTCTCCCTGTTGGAGACTATGCCCTCATGCTGCCCCTGGGTGTCCAGACTCTGGGCATTTCTCTATCATCTCTCCTAATTAAAGCTACCTTATTATGGTTCCCGTGCTCTCAAAATCCTTCTCTGTGCTGAAGAGGCAGTGAGTGACATGAAGTTAAACAGAGGAAATCTGCTACTCCAGACTGTTATCCCCACAACCCTAGGATGGTGACAGCGCTCTGCAGTGCCACTCTCCCAGCCTGGACATGCCCCAGGGCACTCTACTGCATGACCAACTCCTCTGAGTGACTGTCTCACCTCCATCTACTGTCCACCTGCAATCCTACTGTGCTTATAGTTGAGTTATTGCAACACTTTCACAACCAGACTGCTTGCCTCTCATCCTCCTCCCTTCCATTCTCTCCTGCCAACCAGTGTCACATTCATTGTGTCAAAAGCCCATTTTCATTATGCCATTCCCAGGGTCAAAGACTGTTAGTGACTTTGAGCAGTCCATAGAATAAAGTCCAAAATACTTAACTCTTCAATCATCTGAATCCAACAGACCTTCTGAAACTTATCTCCTGCTACACATCTGTACACAATTGCCTTCTCTGGCCGTAGTGGCCTTTTCATTCTTCCCAGACACACTCTGAATCTGCCTACCACCTCTCCCTCTCAACCTCTCTATTCCTTTCTTCTGGTGGGTACTTTTCCCCATTTATCCTGCTCATTACAATCTACTGAAATTTCTTCTTCACCTGAATTGCTGTATCTACCACACACTGTTCATGTCTGCATTTTACAAACATGTATTAAGGACCCATTAGCTGCCAAGACCTGCACAAGGTGCTATTTAAACCTTTGATGGTGAAAGCATCTGGGTTGTTATTTAACATTGTTTTAAAATGCACATTTTATCTCACCAAACAGCTTTAGTGGTTAATGGCAGAGGCTTTGGAGTCTGATAACCAGTTTCTGAATGTAGGATCCTTGATGATGTGCCATGTGTAATTTTGGATAAATGGGTAACTTTTCTGAACTTCAATTCTCCATAAAATGGGTATAATAATAATAATACTTAACTCATTAGGTTGTTGTAATGATGAAATGAAATAACATATATCTTATTTTAACCTGGTACCTTGTATAAAGTAAGAATGATGAATAAATGGTTGCTGCTTCTATGATTGTAATGGTGATGATTATTTAGGGCAGATATTATATCTTAGACTTTGAAATTCTTTCTGATGTCTCCAGTTTAGCATTAACCATACAATTATTATCTGTTAAACGAATGAATGAAAAAGAAACCAAGTGGAGACTTTGGCAAATGCAACATTTAAGAAAGTCTGGCCATGCAAAGTTTAACACCTGTAACCTTGGCATTCTCATCCACTGCTATGGCTCCTACTGTCCTAAGTGGATGACACCTGTAGCTAACTGTCTGCTGGACATTGCCACTCGAATGTCCAATAGTCTTCCCAATTCCCACAAGTCCCTAACCAGATGAATCTTCTTTTCCCTCTTACTCCTTTTGAGCCTTTTTACTCTGCTTTTCTCCTGCTCTCCATTACCCTATATCTTCCAAGTTGAAAAACATCCAGTTTTCTTTGATTATTCTGTGCTAAGTCAACTGAAGCCCATTAGTCACCAAGTTCTGCTGATTGTGCCTGCTCCCTATTTTAAACATCTGTTCCATTATCTTCATATTATTGCTACTGCCTTGGATCATATCATCCATCTTCACTTGAGACACCGCAGTGTTCTCCTGAGTGGTCTCTCTACTGGATTTTCCCCATTCCATCTCATTTTTCCACAGCACATCCAGATGTATCACTTTCTTGCCCCCAAATCTCTAGTGGTTCCTGATGCCTGTACAATAAAGCCCAAACATCTTAGACTGGCACTTAAAGTCTTCCATGGGCTAGGCGCAATCTGCCCTTTGAATTTCCCCTTTATTATCTCCATACTCCATCCAAACTGAAATACTTCCAATTTTGCACAAGGCTCATAAGTTCTTGCATACATGCCATCTTACTTCTCAATTTCTTTATCTCCTTGATACAGATCTTACCACCCTTGAATTTTTCAAGGAACAGTTCAAAAAGCACTTCCCTCCATGAAGCTTCCCTTCTGAATTTTATCACTTCCTTCTCTGAATTCCCATAGCATTTTCTTCACCTACGAAACCTACCGCTCTCTTCCTTGTATTATAGTTATGTATATTTCCTTGTGTTTCACAGTAGCTTGAAGCTCTTCTGGGGCCAGTAATGGGCTGTGTCATCTTTGATTTATCAGCACTTAACTCGGTGCCTATAATGTGACACACACTCACAAATAGTGGGCAATGTGATAGATCCAACAGAGAGAATGAAGAGTCTTCTGCACTGAAGAAAGTTCGGACCTGCTGTGGATTAACAAGTTCAGAGAGAAGACACTGCACCCTGTTTTTCATGACATCAATGGATCTCATGCTGGGAGCCACTAGTTCTGTATACTGTCAAAAGGCTGAGGGCAAACTTAGGCAGTATCCTTGAGCTCTAAAGCCTAGCAACCTTTTCCAGAACAACAGAATCACATTTTCCTTGTTTGGAAGAGTTTTATAATTCATAACTCTCCTGTCTCTCTGATGACTCAGGGGAAGTTTGAAGGATGGTGTGCCACATTCTTTCTTTGCCCACCTGCCTCAGACCTAAGGCCTTTTCTGAATTATTGCCCACATCGTTTAGCTTGGGTGGACCCAATGGGACTGACCCAAGACTGACCTGAGGATCAAATATTCTTGTCTGCTCTGGAGCTTCCTTGGACTTGTAGCTACGGTCATAGGTTGCCCATAGCACTGTTTATACAACCCTCTTCTTCCTCTTCCTTTTGTTTCATCCTTCCTTCTCATCTTTCCTTTTATCCTCTTCCTCCTCCTCATCTTCTTCCTCTTCTCCCTCTCTCTCTTTCCACAACAAAAATAATACACACTTCTTAGTTTCAAATCTTGGTTCCACTCCTCCCTTGCAAAAACCTAACCCCTCAGCTTCCTTGTCTATAAAATAGGAATAATAATAGTCCCTACCTCTTACAGGGTTGGCATGAGTTAATCTATGTAGAGCACTTGGCATCATACCACATGAGATGGATACGATGATGTGCTGCCCACATCTTCCTGCAGGAATGAGAGCGTTATTTTCCCAGCGGTATCCTCAGATGTCAGCCCACTTGGGGAGTTTCCTCTACTGAAGAGAGCCACCTTGCCCAAAGCCACACCTCCTTCCAAGGGCAGCCCAATACAGGAATCTAAAGGCCCACTCTGTTGCTTCACCTCTGTATGCCACTGAAGGGCCATCCTAGCTCCAGAGCCTCCTCAGGGGCTCAGTGGAGCCTTGCTTGAGATCTTACCACAGTCCAATCTCTCCTTCTGCTCTATCCTGTTTTCTTCCTTCTCACAAGTGTTGACCCAACTCAAGAGCACTCCCTAATATGTCTCAGAGACTGTTTTTCAAGAAATCTAACCTCTGACAATGAGCACAGAGTGGGGTTTAACACAAAGTGGGCCAATGCATGTTAGGTAGGCACTTGGCACTAGCAATCTGCTCCAAGTGTAAACACCTAAGTGGCTGTTTAAAGAGGATGTGCCCAGCAGCAGAGGAGGATCCCCTGGCTCTCAGCACCTCCTCCTCCAGAGGCTCCTGGGACTGGGCGAGGGAGAGATTTAGGAGCTTGGGAAAACTTAGGGAGGAGGGCTGTTCTCAGCTGAACCTTCCTATAGGCTCCAGGCAATGGCCACTGTGGGAAAGAGTCTGAAAAGCAGTTCTCACTCCTCTTTGTGATTTACGTTAGACAGCTCAAGACAGCCTGGCCTGGCCCGCCCCCTCCTTCCTAAAAAGCAGGGCCCACAGAACTTCACGGTCTCCCCAGCCCTGGGCTTTGGCCCCATTTCCCTCGCAGTCTACTCTTCTTACATTGCAGTTTTCAACTCTGCTTTCTTGCTGGGAAACCATAGAAAATCATTTTTTACTTTCTGAGTTGATTCAGAAGTTCCTCTGAACCACTCCTCTTCTCTAGGCAAGCCGCTAGCAACAGGTCTAAGGATATCTGTGCCTTGAAAAACTCTCTCCCACTTAGCAGCTGGTTGGCAAAGTGACTTAGGACCACAGTCATGGGCTGAGAGCCAACACTTAATTGTGGGTAACCTCAGACAAGTCACTTAACCTCAGCTTGCTCATCTAAGAAAAGACACAACTCTACACATTCTTTTTTTTTTCTTTCTTTTTTTTTTGTTTTGAGACAGGGTCTCACTCTCTTGCCCAGACTGGAATGCAGTGGCCCCATCTCAGCTCACTGCAACCTCCACTTCCCAGACTCAAGCGATTCTCCTGCCTCAGCCTCCCAAGAAGCTAGGGCTACAGGCATGTGCCACCATACCTGACTAATTTTTGCAGAAGAGATGGGGTTACACCATTTTGACCAGGCTGGTCTCAAACTCCTGCCCTCAGGTGATCCACCCGCCTCTGCCTCCCAAAGTGCTGGGATTACAGGCATGAGCCACCATGCCTGGCCCTTTTTTTTTTTTTTTTTTCTTTTGAGACAGAGTCTTGCTCTGTTGCCCAGGCTGGAGTACAGGGGCACAAGGCTCACTGCAACCTCCGTCTGTGGGCTTCGAGTGATTCTCCTGCCTCAGCTTCCTAAATAGCTGGGACTACAGGCACCTGCCACCACGCCCAGCTAATTTTTGTATTTTTAGCAGAAATGAGGTTTCACCATGTTGGCCAGGCTGGTTTTGAACTCCTGACCTCAAATGATCTGCTCACTTCAGCCTCCTAAAGTGCTGGGATAACAGGCGTGAGCCACTGCACCCAGCCACACTCGCACACATTCCTCAGGACACACACTGGGAGTTTCAGAAGTCCTTACTCCAACTTCTCCCAGTGCCTGTGGGAATAGAATGAAGCAGTGAAGGAGAAGGTCTGCATCAGTTCCCAAGTGCTATGGAATAATGATGAGCAGAGACTCCCTACCTAGGTAGGGAGACTTTCCTCTCCACTTTCTAAAGTAACAGGAAAATACACATCAGAAAACAAGAAAGACTGTGGCTTGGAAATTCTAAACCTTTGAAAGGGTACCCTGGAGGTGGGGGCAGAAAAACCTCCAGAAAAAGGCCAGTGAGTGGAGCAGGGAGGGGCCCAGGGTAAGCCAGAGGCAGTCCAATCATCTCTAGTGGACCTGTTTACATGCCAGACTATAGGCCCAATATTCAGAGCTCCTGGTTTTTCCAGAGAAGCCAGAAATCCAGGTGCTTAGATATATATTTCTGATGAAATTTCCTGATTTTAAAATGTTGCCCATGAATTCAAAATGTTAGAAAACCACTAAGGGCCATATCAAATATGTCTAGGGGCCAAATCGTCTGACTGCTCCTTTGTGGCCTGTGATTCCCAGGTAAGGGAGCTCCCTCAGGCCCTGTCTGCCTTGCTATGTGGGTGCAGGCCAGCTGCCTGCACCACCCCCAGTGATGAAAATACCCATTCAAGTGCACTTCAATGTGTATAGAATTTATCATAGTTAATCCTCACAACAGGAAAGCAAAGCTCAGAGAGGCTATCTGCACACGCAGCAGGTAAGTGGAAGCTTCAAGGCCAGAACCCAGGGCTGTCTGATTGCAAAGCCAAGTCTGATTCCTCTACATAGTCACTGGGACTGATCTCCAGGTTTCTTCAAAGTAAGACAGGAATAAAGGATGGAGATGGTCTCAGACACTCACCTGTGCACTCTGGGGTACCCCAGGGTGGGTGGGAAACCAGTCACCTGTTTGCTCCTCGTCCTCTGGGGTCTCTTTGGCAGCACAGATGTAGTGTATGTCATTATTTTTGAGTCAGTCTTTCTAACTAGACTTTGAGCTCCTTGAGTATGGGCCCATATACCTTCTCTGTATGTGAACCTCCAGGGAGCTCTTCCAGAGTAGATGTTTACTAAAAGATGGTTGAATGCAACTGAATTCAATACCATGGGCCCAGATCTGCTCATGCAACTTAATAGTCTCCTTAGAGGCTCTGGATGTCTCTCTTTTTTGGGGCCTGCTGGAGTCCTGCCTCTTCCAGGGTACCCAAAGCCCTGTTTGTCTTCCTCTAAAATCACAACGGTTGTGGTCTCCATCTCTTTGGCAATTAGCATTCAGTATTTGGAAGGTTCTCAAAATATGTTTATTGAAGTCAATAGATATTCAGCTCCTAAGGTTCTATTTTGAATTTACATCTCGGTTTCCCAACCACAATACAAAGCAATTTGAGGGTAGGGTCCGTGTTTTTCTCATTTTTCATCCCTCACAGCAAGGCCTTTGATACAGTTGTGCCCTGATAAGAGGAACAATTGAAACCTGAAATCTAGTCTATCATCCCCTCACCAAACTCCTGTGCCAGCTTGGAGAGAAGGTGCCTTTTTGTTAGTTAAACAGAGGTACCTTTATCATTCTTTCTAATTCCTTATAATTTGTACAAAAGCACCGAATATTTTAGTGGAGAACCCCCCAGCACAGTATCTGTGACATGAAAGATGCTTAGTATGTCTATCAACTGAATTCATTCAACTCCACAAGCATCTACTGAGTGCCTCCTTTGTCTAAGGTTTCCTCAAGATTGAACTGTCCAGGAAGGTGAGTGAAAGAGGTAACTTTACAGGACCCCAACAGCATATACACTCAGATTAGCACATCCAGTAAGCTGGCTTCCCTTAATGTCCTCAATATTTTATTATAGATTCATGCTAGACATGCTCTGGAAACTTGCTTCTCTGGGCCTGGAACCAAAACCTGCAGTGCCAAGGCCTTCACATAACTGGAGTCTAAGAAGATAAGCAGGAGGGAGAAGCACAAGACAAATTGATGCTCAGACACAGATGTAAAAAACGAGCTAGGACTAAAGTCCCAGGGCCTTGGCTGTGGCTCGAGCCTGGCTCCTGAGAGCCAAGGTTCTGTTGCCAGCCTGCTCTGTTTTTAAATAACATTCCCTGGAGACAGCCAGCAGTGGGTGGGACACAAAGAGAGGCAGACAGAAAGAAGCTGTATTTGGTGTCCAGTGGAGAAGGGTGGAGGGCCTCAGGGAATGGGCGGGGAAAAAGAGAGAGAAAACAGTGTTGGAGTGTCAGAGCCTCCCAGGCAAAGCAGGGTGATGTGAGCATTGGCCCTGAGAGTTCCTTGTACTACACTTGGTCAGCATCAACCCCTCCCCAGCTCAGGTGCCAAAAATGCCCTCACCAGCCAACCAGTGGATGTTTTGTATTTTTGCCTCACCCATTTTGTTTTCAGAAGTAACAATGATCTTAGATACCAGAGCCCCTCAGATTCCTCCATAGATGTCTCTATAGCAGGAGATCTGGGGATTTAGCCAGAGGCTAATACATTTCTACAAAGTTGCATGTTTTATAAATAAAAATTAACATCACTGGGCATGGTGGCTCATGCCTGTAATCCTGGGACTTTGGGAGGCTTCAACAGATAGATTGCTTGAACCCAGAAGTTTAAGACCAGCCAGGGACACATGGCAAAACCCCATCTCTGCAAAAAAAAAAAAAAAAAATGACCCAGACATAGTGGCCCACACCTGTAGTCCCAGCTACTGGGAAGGCTGAGGTGGAGGATCACCTGAGCCCAGGAAGTTGAAGTTGCAATAATCTGTGACTGTACTCCAGCCTGGATGACAGAGTGAGACTCTGTCTCAAAAAAAAAATTAAAACAACTTTTGCATTCTATAATATATTCATGCCTGTAATCCTAGCACTTTGGGAGGCTGAGGCAGGAGGGATCATCTGAGGTTGGGAGTTTGAGACCAGCCTGACCAACATGGAGAAACCCCATCTCTACTAAAATACAAAATTAGCTGGGTGTGGTGACGCATGCCTGTAATCCCAGCTACTCAAGAGGCTGAGGCAGGAGAATCACTTGAACCCAGGAGGTGGAGGTTGTGGTAAGCTGAGATGGTGCCATTGCACTCCAACCTGGGCAACAAGAGTGAAACTCTGTCTCAAAAAAAGAAAAGAAAAAAAGAGAAACGTTTTCTCCTAAACTTTTTGAGTAAAATGGATGTTCCTAGAAGAAGCGTCAGGTTTATTTTATCACTCTACATTTATGCCCCACATCCCTACCCACACTGCTGTGGGGGGTAGGGTACACACACCCAAGTGTGAAGATATTGTCCATCATAAGCTTTCACCTTTGGAGCAGCACGTCCTCAACCCACATCCTAGTCTCTCCACTTGCTAACTGTCCACAGCCTACCTCTCAATTCAAGGCCCAGCTCCACTGTCACTTCCCCCATGAAGTCATCCCAGAATCTTCTCAGGCTAAAAATCATCTCTGCCTTTAAAAGAACATCCTCAGTTGTTGTCGTGTACCATATTTATCTCTGGTCAAGTCTCACCTTGTTAGTCTTTTGTGCCTCTGGCTTATTTTCCACACAACAGATCAGCTACTCAAGAAGAGGGTCTATGCCTGATTTCTCTCTGTGTCTACTGTGGAAACTATATATCTAGCAGGGACTCAACACATGCTGAACATATCTTCAGACTAACGATCACATTAATGAAGGGCAATGTCACATGGATGCCTGGTAAATGCAAACCTCTACTCTGTGGTGTGTTTGTACTTGGCTATAATAGGTCTGTGGCTTAGGAATAGGGGATAGTATGATGTCTTTAGTGTCACAATGGCTCATTTTATAGCTGGAAATGACTCTGGTTCAGGCTTAAAGGATTCACCCAACAATAATGCAATAGCAATGGAAATGAATCATACCTTAATATTGTCTTCTGGCCAAGAGTTCAGCATTGTTGCAAGGTGGCCCTTGTCATGAATGGTGATGAACAGTCCACTAAAGGAAACAAAACATGTACACACAGAGAAACCAGGCAGTCAGACTAGGAACTGAGCAAAGTCCACAGTACTGGGTATTGCATTAATTAAATTTGCCCATAGACCTGGGCAAGGAAGATTCCTGCCCTAAGCCCCAACAGTTTGGAGGGTCATCCTCTGGCTTTCTTCCAAATTGCTTCTCTCCACAGGGCAAGGAGTCCATGGGGCCAAGGAGTTTGCCTACCTAGAGCCAGTGCTCCCCAGAGTCTGTGCCCTTCTTTCCTCCCTCTAGACCAGTACCCAGCATGCCAGAATTCCCTGACTGAGTGGCCCCAAGGCTGATTCCAGTGACTGTCTGGGCCTCTTCTCCAGGTCCCTCCTCCCAAGTACGGACCACACTGCAGTGGCTGGATCCCTTGGGCTGGGGCTGTGACTGAAACTTGGAGATGTGGGTTGGGATGTTCAGATACATGTGCGTGAGGTTCTTGCAGTGGGGGATGGAGCTGGGGATGGGAAGTCTTGGGCTACTCCATCATTATCACACACATACATGCATGCACACACACACACACACACACACACACACACACACACACACACGAAGGCAATGGGGGCTGGCCAAGAGCAGATAGATACTGGAGGGAAATCAAGCTTTGAAAGCAGGAATTATGCCTTTTGAGATTTGCAAGTTTGCAGCTTTTTGCCTAAAGGCAGTCCAATCTGCAGGCAACTTGGGGCAACAGAAGGCCAAAGTCTTAATAACTTGAGGTGTCAGATAATAGATTTGGAGCTAGAAGAGAAGCCAGGAAATGAAGAGGGAGTGGGTTCTGGAAAGGAATAAGCCACAGAAAGAATAAACTCCCAAATCTACGCAAATTATTGGCTGACCACTAAACCATGCATACACAGGGGGATTGGCAAAAAAATAAGTACAGCTGGAATCTGAAAAAACTGAGCAGAGATTTTAATTATTGCTGATTAGGAGAGAAAGAGTTGGGAATTTGAGTCCAGCCAAATCAACTCCCTCCTAAAGCAAACATTACTCATCTAAGAAATAAAACAGAATCCAGAGTCCACAGAATCCAGGGTACATTGAAGTCCATTTTAATATTCTGATTATATATATTAGAAATTTTCCATAATGAAAAAATTAAAACAAAATAAAACAACTACAAAAACATCACCAAACCCTAAACTGTTCTTGACCTCCACATTTCCTGCCAGGACTGTTCTTTCACTCTCCTCCCTTCCATTGCCAGACTTCCTAAACTAGCTGCCTCCCCATTTGTTCATCTCCCATTCATTTCTCAACGCACTGCAGTGTGTCTTGTCTCAACATGATGCTACCAAAACTGCTCTTGCAAAGCCTACCAATGACCTTCACATTCCTAAATGCAATAGATACTCACCAGCCCCCATTTCCTTTGTCTTCTCAGTAGCATCTGACACTTTTCATCACTCCTCTACCCAACTTTTGGCTTCTGTGACTCCATTTTCTTTGAGTTTTCCTCCTAATTCTCTGCCGTTCCTTCTCAGTCTCTTATGTTGGATAAGTCATCCTGCCATTATGCATTAAAGTTTCTCAAAAATTGTACTATCCCACGTTTTTTCTTACTCTTATTCTATTTGCAATCTTATCAATACCCAAGGCTTTTGGCCAATGACTCTCAAATATCTATAGACCAGCATTTCTCACCTTTGGCACTTTTGACATTTTGGGTTGGATAATTCTTTGCTGTGCGGGGTGTGGTTGTCCTGCACATTGTAGGATGTTTGGCAATATTCTTGGTCTCTACCCTTCAGATGCCAATAGCACCTCTCACCACATTGTGACAACCAAGAATATCTCCAGACATTGCCAAACATCCCCTAGAGAAACACATTATCTCTGATTTTAGAGCCACTATAATAGACCTTTTATTTAACTGCTTACCTGACATTTCCCTTTGCATATCTCAAAGGTACTTCAAACTTAGCATGTACCAAACCAAATGTATCATCTAATCTTCCACCATTATGACTCAAAGACAAGACAAAACAAAGAAGACAAAACTGATTCCCTTTCCTTCTCCTTTTCTCAGTGAATATTACCCCTTATATGTCTAATTTGACAATTCCAACCCCTTGAAATCACCCTTGATGCTCTCCTCTCTTCTTTTATACAACCCATTGCCAAGTTCTTCATTTGTACTTTCTAAATAACTCCTGGTTCATACACTTCTTTCATCAGAAACACCACCTCCCTTGTCTGGGCTTCCAATATCTGTTGCCTAAAGTGCCACAATAACTTGGTGACATCCACTCTTGCCTCTCTCCTATTTTCTACATGCTAGTGAGAGCGATGTTCTTGAAATCAATGACTCATTGTTTTACTTCTTGTGCTAAAAATAGACTAAAGACCAAAGTCCTCAACATGCCTACAGAGCCTTGTGTGGTCTGGCTCTTGCCAACCTTCCTTACTTCATCTTGTTCCACTCCGCTTCTTACTCTACACTCTTCAGCCACACTGGCCTTTTTCCATTCCACCCCAGCGCTACTTTGAAACCACCTTTGCAAAGATTATGACAGTGAGAGAAATCTAGCATGGCTGACTTCAAATGCTGTCCTTACTCATTACTGGGCATGGGCCAGGCTAATCGTGGGAGAAATTTAGTTTCTAATTTAACTTGAAGCAAGAGTGATAATAGTCTCTCCCTAAAACTGATCCCTTCCTTGTTCAGTTTTGGGGGCTGAAACTGCCTTTGTAAGATGAATGAAAGATTAGGATTATAAAAAGGGCCTGACCTCTGCTAAAACGTAGGCATAGTTTCTATAATCCCTTACTGCTCAGCAGCCATGTGACTAGAGGTCACAAGATTTTTCACTTCCCTAGTTGCTCCTATAGTTAACATCACTATTGTAGAACCTGAGATTGGTCTTTTGAGATGTTTTTCAGATTTTTGCATTCTGGCAACCAACTCACCCCACCAACACCCATGACTCATGAGTCAGATGGTCCTGTGGCTCCTACCCAGGGGTGGGCTCAGTGCACAAGAACCGTTTTCCACACTCTTATCATTTCATCCCTAACAAATCAGCAGTGCCCATTCCCTAGCCTCCTGCCCACCAAATTATCCATAAAATCCCTAGCCTCTGAGTTCTCAGGAGGCTGAGTCACTCTCTCCTCTCAGCTGCCTTGTGTTAATTAACCCCTTTCTTTATTGCAATACTATGGTCTTAGTGAATTGGGTTTGTCAGTGGGCAGGAAGAACCCACTGGGCAATTACAAGTTCATGTACAATTCCTTCTGCCTAATACACATGCTACTCCTCACTCTTCAGTTAATTCATACTCATGCTCTTGATAATTTCAAAGTCAAAGGAGAGGCTCCCTGCTATGTGCTCTCAAAGTATCCCATCCCTAGCATCCCTACATAAACAAACTTGTCACATTTATTTGTGTTGCTATCTCATTAATAATCCCCATCCCCCTCATTAGACTGTAAACTTCATGAGGGCAAAGTGTGCATCTAGTATTGTTGTTCTTGTTCACTGCTGTATCCCTAAACTTAGTCCATAATAGATGCTTAATGCACAATTTTTGAATAAACGGAAAATGAATAAATGAATGATAATGATAGTTGGGGGATGAGGATAAAAAGTGTTGAATAAAGCTGGAAGAGAGTTGGAACAAAGGCAACTTGTGTGTGTGCTATGTTGTATCATGTCCAAGGGACCATGTGGGTTGTGCTGTTGCCTGTGGCTTAAAGCAGGAAAATGAGCACATGGAGATGGTAGATGAGCCAGGAAAGGAAAACACCAGAGTTTAAGACTTGGGAGTGCAGGGCTCCATTCATTCCACAGAATTTAAGACTTGGGGAGTGCAAGGTGCCATTCACCACACTGAAGTGGGGCAGGGTAGGTATTTGAATTAACTTACTCATAAGGTTTGAGAGCAATGTCCAGGTGAAGGGTACCAGAATATGCCATCCTAAAATGTGCCCTTTGACCTGTAGATCATTTTAAGCTAAAGATCATTTAAAATAAACAGAGGCAGGAAACGCTCTAAAAACACAGCACAGGTTTTCTTTTTGTAAAGGAAATTTACTTTTATAAAGGAAATTTCCACTTGCAGAGATGTCTCCTTCTCCCTTACCAGGAAGAGGAGGTCTCTTAACAACTCTTATCAATGGAGAAAGCACACAAATGGGTAAGATCCATGCACTATTTTAGACCTTACCAAAGCTCTGGTGTGGTTAATTAAACACAGGATAGGTGTGATTACTTAAATTATCTGTGTACATTAAAATAGATCCTTTTTTGTTTAAGATAAAAAGGGGAGGGAGGAGTGACACTTAAAATGAACATTTTAACGTTTAAATTTGAAAAACTAAAATTGCAAAGGACTTATTTTTCTACATGTATAATTTCATGCTCTGCACTGCAAAAATAACATCTTTTGAAAGGCATTAAGAGCTTTTAACCACTTCTCAAAGTACTTTTCCATGTATTGCCTAAACTGCGGCTAGCTACCAAGGATCGTGAAAGGATTGCCCTGGCTAGGGATTTTGAGATGTCTAACGCAAATATTTTATTTTATAAATAAGGACATTAAAGTCTAGAGAGGTGAAATGACTTGTCCAAGGTCACACAGCTCATAAGCAACTGGGTCTGCTTGAACCAGGATCCTGAGTCCAGTGCTCTTTCCACTAATGCAGAATGCTGGTTTTCTCAAAGATCTAGTTCTTAACAGACACCTAGAGGTGTGAAGTGTACCAAACAGAAATGTACATTGGGATCCCTAATAAAATAGTTTTCTTTGATGTATATTGAGAAAGTAAAATGTGCAGGGCTAGGGATTATGATGATAAGCAAATGTATTTCAGGTTCCATCAACAACCTTGCCCATCTTTTTATTTCCTGGCAGTACTGCATCTAAAGCAGCTCAAAGAAGATACAGTACCCCCATGGAAGAATACCTCTTCAATGACCTCAGCAATGTATTTACAGATTTAGGCCATTTTCGCTCAGGGGATACCATTTTCTCCGGCTGTAACTAGTGATGGAGTTTGTTCTTACCTGTCTTTCATGATGAAACGGTTTGTCTCTGGGTACCCACCCAAATATCATCTTGAATTGTAATCCCCATGTGTCAAGGGAGGGACCTGTAATCCCCATGTGTGGAGAGAGGGAGGTGATTGGATTGTGGAGGCAGTTTACCCCACGCCATTCTTGTGACATTGAGTGAGTTCTTATGAGATCTGATGGTCTTATAGGTATCTGGCATTTCCCCTGCTTGCACTTCTTTCTCCTGTTGTCTTGTGCAGAAGATGCCTGCTTCCCTTTTGCCTTCTGCCATGACTGTAAGTTTCCTGAGGCCTCCCCACCCATGCGGACCTGCAAGTCAATGAAATCTCTTTTCTCTATAAATTACATAGTCTCTGCTATTTCTTTATAGCAGCATGAGAACAGACTAATACGCATGGGATTCTGATCACCTGAGGAATGCAGACACTCACCCCTCTGTATTCCTTCTTAGTGGCTTCAGGAAGAGTATTTAGGTGACTCAGGAGGTGCTCCTATCTAGACCTGCTTAGTTTCACTAAGAGATCTCAGACCTACAGGAGTTCCTGAGGCTGGAATGGGGATTTTCAAGTGATTTCCAATCATACAAAGCACTGACAAGTGATGAGGCTTCAAACAACTAAAGTGACGGTTCACAGAAACGTTAGAGAAAATGTAGCATAGACTAGGAGTTTAATGTATGTGCTTTGCAAATGCAACACCTGGGCTGGAAGCCCAGCTCTGTAACTTCCTAGCTACATGGCTATGAATAAGTTACTTCCCTTCCTCAAACTTCAGTTCCTCATGCGTAAAATGGAAGAAGTGACACCCCCTGCATCATACCCTTGTTATAATAATTAAATAAGACAACGCATCTTTAAAGAATATATTATAGTGTCTCTGCTGGCCTATAGTAAATACTTAACAAATGGTAGCTCTTAGTATTGCTAATCTTAGTGCAGAGGTTAAAAGTGTGAATTCAGGAGTCAGATTGCCTGGGCTCAAATGCTCGCCAAATGTCCAGAGAGATATTTAGCTCATAGTAAGTGTTTGGTAAATGTTTGTATATAATGGTAAATTAGTGTTTTAGCTAGAATCATCCATTTCAATATACATGTTTGTCAGGAGCCATGATGAATAGTTATACGTGTTGCTGAAACAAGAAGACAGTTGTAAATAAAGTATGGCAGGTAGAAAATCTTTCCTTATGTGTGTCACTGAGTGGGAATAAAATAGAAGGCTCTTTGGTGATGCACAATTGGGACTAATTTTCCATGTTCCCTGCAAAAGCTAATCTTCAATGAGAAAGAGATCAAGGGAAAGGGAAATGTGTCACAAAAATTCAACATTTATTTATTTATTTATTTAACGAGCTTTTTTTGAGTATCTGCGTTCCAGGGACACTGGCAGGCCTTTTATGTACATTGTCATAATGCTCATACAACACTATCCAGGGGACATCACCATCATTTTACAGATGAGATGAAGAGGTCGATCTGTGGAGGTGGAGGTGAGATTAGAATGCAAGTCTTTTGGATCCCAGAAACATGCAAGACAAGTTTGCAAAATCTCTGCACACTGTAAAACCCTGTAGACACATGAATCTTAATAATTGTCTAACCTTGTCCAGTATGGTAAGTCTGAAGTGGGTGTTAAAGTAAGGCTTCCTGAGATCACACTGCTCTGGTTTCCTGGCAGCTCTTTATGGATGATTGGGGTCATGATTTAGGTGCCAAGGAGCTCTCTGTATTCCACAGCTGGGTCTGTTTCAATCTTCTCTCCTTGAGAATGGTCAAAACCCCTGGGAATGAATGATGTCCTGTGAGGTACTGCCTTTGACGGCTAGTGTGACATGTTTAAAGTGGTATTATCCTGCTCTGAGGCACAATGGGAAGCAGGAAGGTGGGAAGACACAGGAAGCCCTGGGCCTGGCTCTGCAGAGGTGCAGAGACATTTCCAGCTTTTGAGCAAATTACAGGCTGCCCTGGGGATCCCAAGGCACTAAACATCCTGCAGTGAGTTACTGCAACCTGAACACTCATCAAGGCTAATGACCCTTCTGAGTCATTAGAACACAACTTCTTTTGCTACTCCTGGAGCTGAGAACATGGGCATCTGGAATAGAAGCAGTCATGGAAATCTTGCTTTTAATAGCCACTAGATAGAACAGGACAAAAACAAAATAATTTTAGCTACTGATTACTTCTCCCAAGTTTTTCCTGTTTACTTCAGGGAATCAATTTTGGAACTTGAGGGATGGAAAAATGTATAGTGAATATGGCATGTTGCCTACCTATGGAATTCAGGCTTTAAAAAAATAGATGTCTTGCTTTACATAAAATATAGTTTATTCCTGAAAAGTTGTGAATAAACAAAATACATATCTCTCTTTCTGTATATATATTTTTTGAGAGATGGAGTCTTGCTCTGTCACCCAGGCTGGAGTGCAGTAGCACAGTCTTGGCTCACTGCAACCTCTGTGTCCCAGATTCAAGTGATTCTCCTGCCTCAGCCTCCCAAGTAGCTGGGACTACAGGCATGTGCCATTACACCCAGCTAATTTTTGTATTTTTAGTAGAGAGCGGGTTTCACTATATGTTGGCCAGGTTGGTCTCGAACTCTGGACCTCAAGTGATCCACCCGCCTCAGTCTCTCAAAGTGCTGGGATTACAGGCGTGAGACACCGCACCTGGCCCAATATCTATATCAAAAATTATACTGTATGTGTATTCAGGAGGTTGCTGTTTAAAGGGAAGCTGCAGGCAACTGCTCAGGAACATATATCACTATCCCCTGATTCATAGCTTTCACATTTGGACTTTCCTACTTTCATTTCCAGAAAAGACCACAGGTTCCCTATTAGCTGATGCTTGGTCATCAGGGCCCACTGACCAAAGGATTGGCCAGAGAAGGGGCACAGCTTCTGCCGCATGGAGCTTTGGGTTAAGTATGCAGAGAGAGAAGGGAATGGTCATTTAACAAAAATTGTGCTGGGCACCTGATCTGTTCTTTCAAATACCTAATTCATTTGGTCTGAAAGGCATATTCGTTATAGGTTGTTCATCCTGGAACAGGGTTGAAACTTCTTTCTGTCCATGTGTGGAAGCAATTCATTCTGTTCTCTATCTATATTCCGTTCTCTCTTGCAGGCACAAGGCAGGCTGTCTTTCCACAATTTGTTGAAATAAAGCACAGCCCGGTGATCTGCTTTGGCCAATAAAATGTGAGTGGATGCAACATGACACCTCTGGGTGGGAGTGTTTCAGAGTCAGTGTGATTTGCCATCTTCTCTTTTTCTTTTTGCCACAACAACCTATAGAGCTCTAGATAAGGCTACTTTATTAGCTTGTATCTGGTGTAAGGGTGACACAGAGCACAGCCCCCAGATGTGAGAGTCAGAGATGCATGGTGCAGAGCACAGAATCAACTTTGCTTTAAGGCATTGAGATTTTAGGGTTGTTTGTTCCTCGGCATGATATGGCCAGGAAACGTTTTGTTCATTCAACAAAAATGTTCAGAGATGCCCACTTCCACTTTAATCGCTCCAACCTGTTGACATGTTGGAGCTCTGATTAAAGCGGAAGTGAGGGAACCCCCCTTTTCAAAGGACTTTGCACTGCTTTTCATCTCAGCAGCCATTGTTCTTTTAACAGGCCTCTGGCAATGAGAGCAAAGGAAAAGAATTCCTTGTGGGAAATGATGCTGTGACACTGGGAGGTATAAGTGATATTTAGGAAATTATATCTCTAGTGCATATCTCCTCCCACTAAACTTATGTTCCAAGAGGGCAGGACGACATTTGTTCCCAGGGCCTAGCGTAGCACCAGGCACACGGCAGGTACTCCATCAGTGATGTATGTGTTAGGTATGGTGAGTTGTTCAGACGGGTGCTGGAAGGAGGCAGAGCTGGGCCTTTATTTTGACACTTGTAATCTGGGCATATAATAATGTTTGCTTTGAAGTGTTTCTATGAAGATTTAATAAAAGAATATATATCAGACACATGGCATAGGGCTTAGCATGCAGTAAATGCTCCAAATGCGGTAGCTGATATTGGTTACTTATGGTAGAGAGTGGAAAAATACCCAAATCTTTTCTGAGTGAGAAAAAGTTCCAGCCATTTGAGTTATATCCCTCAAGAAAATGTATTGAAATCTGAAGTTGTGAAAGCTGTCCCATCCCAATATGCCACCTTGTTTATTGATTATTTAGAGTTGAAAACACTTGGAGAAATTGTAGTTTCAGAAAGGGAGAGCTGACCTGTCTTTTCCTGCATGGAGCCAGTGAAAAAGATTCCTCTGGGAGGGGTAACCTCTCCAGACCAGACGAGAAAATGCCCTTGTCATGAGAGACTGGGATATGGAGGCTGCAATGGACCTGAATAAATATACTTAACAAAGTAATGCTTATCGTTGTCCACCTGTTTTACACTCCCCATGTATCTCCCAGTAACTCCCCTAGAAATGCACTACCCCCAGCCATATTTTCTTTGTCCTGTCATTTCTTGTCGAATTTATCATTCTTCATCCAAAATGTACAAAGCATGTTGCTTTGGCCAGTTCTACAGACTTCACTCTCTTAAGATCCCCATGTATATATAAAACTAATACAATTTATATATTTTTCTCTTGTTTATCTGCCTGGTGTCAATTTGACTTCTAGAACAAGCTGAAGAGCCCATGAAAAGTTATAAGTGGGTGGGGGAGGTGATCTCTGGCTTCCCTACAAATTCTAATTTTGGGTACCTGTGACCCTATTTGGAAATAAGGTCTTTGCAGATGTGGTTAAGTTAGGACAAAGTTATTAGTATGGGCCTTCATCCAAAAGGACTGGTATCCTTATAAGAAAAGGAGAAGACAGGGACATGCAGGGACAAACACCCATGGGAAGACAGAAGCAGAGACTGGAGTGATGCATCCATAAGCAGGAATGCCTGGGATTGCCAGCAAATAACAGAAGCTAAAAGGGTCATCGAGGAGTGTCCCCCACAGGTGTCAGAGGGAGCATGGCCTGCTGACAACTGATTTTGGACTTCTTGCCACTAGAACTGTGAGAAAATAAATTTCTGTTGCTTTAAGCCATCCAATTTGTAGTATTTTGTTACATACAGTAGCCCTAGGAAGCAAATATGCCAACCATCCAAGTTTTGTGTAGTAGCCATGAGTAGTGGCAATATCACAATTCCTAACCTGAGCATTTCTTAAAGCTCAAAGTCTGTTGGAATTTCATCAGGGCAAGTGTAGGTGAAGTTTCTTCCATCCGACAAAGGAATGCGAATTACATCACTATCTCCAGTTTCCATCAGGAGCCAGAAAAGTCCTCTTGAATGTTTGAATTCAGTTACAAAAGAGAGAAAGAAAAACAAAGATGATGTTCACTTAGGAGAATGTTATTTCTTGAGAAAAAGGCTCTTAATCCTTATCTTGGCCTATATAGGAGTGATTCTTAGAAATTTCCTAAAATAGAATTGAAAAAAGAACCCTCCACCACAGCCACTCAAGTAGACAATGTTCATTTAGGCTTCTTGGCACCAAGTCAACAAGAAAGGGCTTAATTAAAACAGGGTCAGTGACATTAGGCAAACCACTGCAGCTGGGCCCAGGAGGAGGGATATGCACTTTCAACTCTAACAAAGGCTTGCTGTTGCCAACGAAACCACCATTCCACACATTTTTGGCAGGAAGGGAACCTGTCCTCTGAGAACCTGAAAAAGGCTATTTTTTAAGCTCAGTAGCAGTCTCCCAGAGTCAACAGTACAGCAAGAAAATGTTGGTAGGTCTAAGAAACCCAGGAAGCAGATCTAAGAAATCCTCAAAGGCTCTGTAGGCCTGGAGGACAGAACCGGAGAGACTAAAGTGAGGTAACCGTCCATGCCTTGGAAGAACTTAAAAAAATCACACTTTGCACTGCTTTCTGTGAAATGTCCTCAGGGAAGTGTGACTAAACTGTGGGATGGGGTGGCCACAGACAAATGAACATGTTAGTGGTGGGTCACTCATAATCCTTCTTTGGTGTTATTTTCTATCTTGAAGAATATTTTGATTATTTGAACCCCCTGAACAACAGTAGCTAACTTCCTGTACCTTGGAAAGCCCATCCTGTTCGCGTCTGAGGTGGGAGGTTACAGAGGGAGTGGCTATGTTCCCTTCCCAGCCCCAAGAAGGCCCCCTTTCCTTCTCATTCTCCCAGATAACCAGTGGATGTGGAGTGTTCCAGACTTTAGAGCCCAAGTGTAAAGGTGCAGACCCTGGCATCTGTCCATGTGACTCCATCAGTGGGACCTCCCTGGAATGAGCGAGGTTTCCTCAATTTCTCACAATTGAGGTTAACAAGTGCCTAGGCCCTGTATTGACTTCATGCATTCTGCTTTGCACCAGGCATTGTGCTGAGTACATGGAAAACAAGTATAAGCAAGACTTTATCTCTGATACAGAGGGGTTTTCTGATCCAGTCAGGTAAGAAACAAACAAAAACTCCAAAAAAACCTTACAATGGGGTATAACAGAAACATTATTTGAAGACCAAGGAGAATTAGAGAACAAGCAGGCCCAGAATGGCTAATTCACAGAGTGAGAGAGCTGCAGAGCTGAGCATGGAGTCCCTACTAGGGCCCCTTGGCTCTTCCCTTTCTCTGCCTCCCTCTTGTTCCTGCAGGATGATTTTCCTCCAGTAGACTTGAAGGTCAGAAGGGCAGGAACCATATCCTCCACTTCCATCAATTGCATGGGTCCCCTAGTGCAGCCCTGCAAACATAGCATCTACTTCAAAAAGGGATTTCTGCATAGATGGTCTGTTCCTTTCTCTGAATGTGGGAATGGAGCATTTGGGACAAGGGAAATATAAGTTTTTCTGCTACTATATCTAACTATGTGAGTTTGGGAAAGTTACCAGACCTCTCTGAGCCTGTTCCCCAGTTGGTAAGATGAAGAAGGTAGATCAGATAACTTCCAAAACTCTAGAATTCTATGACTATAATCTAGCTATGACTTGGAGCTAGACAGACCTGGGTTCAGAGCCTAGATCCAACCCTTATTTATTGTGCAACCTTGGCAAATTATTTAACTCCACCGAATCTCCATTGCTCATTATTAAAATGGAGCTATAATCATTAAATTTATCTCACTAAGCTGGTGTGAGTGTTAAATAAAATAATACATGTACAAAGTTAGTTCTAAAGGAGCCTCTCTATAAATTTTCAGATGGAATTTAAGAAATGTTTGTCAAAGGTATGAATGTCACTCCTTCTCCAAGAGATACAGAATTTCATGCTATGGTTCATGGACAGGGCAACCACATACTCTGGTTCCCCTGTGTCTTGACACAATTGTTATTATTTTCCTTTTCACTGTCAAAAACTCACTGATCTGTAGATCCAATCTACTAATTTCAAAACTACATTTGCTCAGTGCCTACTATAGAAAGTCAAGCTCATCCTCTTAGCGGCATTATTTGGAGTCTTTTCCCTGTGTAGTCATTAATTAAAATCCTGGTAGCAACACAAAGTATCTGTGAAGTAGCTTACAGTTGGCCCTCCATATCTACAGGTTTTACATTTTGGATTCAACCTACTGTAAATCGAAAATACTAGGAAAACAAGCCGGGCATGGTAGCTCACGCTTGTAATCTCAGCACTTTGGAAGGCTGAGGTGGGTAGATCACCTGAGGTCAGGAGTTCAAGACAGGACTGGCCAACATGGCAAAACCCATCTCTACTAAAAATACAAAAATTAGATGGGGATGGTGGCATGTGCTTTTAGTCCCAGCTACACGTGAGGTTGAGGCAGGACAACTGCTTGCACCCAGGAGGTAGAAGTTGCAGTGAGCCAAGACTGTCATTGCACTCCAGCCTGGGTGACAGAACGTGACCGTTTCAAAAAAAAAAAAAAAAGATTGAGAAAAAAGGGCCAATTAAAAAAACATACAACAATAAAAAAGAACACAAATTAAAAATGTAGTGTAACAGCTATTTTTTTTTTCTTTTTTTTTACTTAAAGTTCCGGGATACATGTGCAGAATGTATTGATACATAGTTATACATGTGCCATGGTGGTTTGCTGCACCTATCAACCCATCATCTAGGTTTTAAGCCCCACATGCATTAGGTATTTGTCCTAATGCTTGCCCCCTACCCTCCAACAGGCCCCAGTGTGTGATGTTTCCCTCCCTGTATCCATGTGTTCTCATTGTTCAACTCCCAATTATAAGTGAGAACATGTGGAGTTTGGTTTTCTGTTTCTGTGTTAGTTTGCTGAGAATTATGGCTTCCAGTTTCATCCATGACCCTGCAAAGGATATGATCTCATTCTTTTTTTACAGCTGCATAGTATTTCATGGTGTATATGTGCCACATTTTCTTTATCTAGTCTATCATTGATGGGCAGTTGGGTTTGTTCCAAGTCTTGTAACAACTATTTACATAGAATTTACATTGTATTATGTATTGTAAGTAATCTAGAGATGATTTAAAGTATATTATAGGATATGTATGTTATATGCAAATACTATACCATTTTATATCAGGGACTTGAACATCTATGGATTTTGGTATCCAGTGGGAGAAGGGGGTCAGGGAGGTTGACTATATATCACCCACAGTCTTTTGCTGTTCATGACTT
The DNA here is from genome assembly GCA_963573385.1 of Cacajao melanocephalus. Taxonomy (NCBI): domain Eukaryota; kingdom Metazoa; phylum Chordata; class Mammalia; order Primates; family Pitheciidae; genus Cacajao; species Cacajao melanocephalus. The sequence goes on along the minus strand of CAUYLG010064468.1, from coordinate 79,759 downwards.
TTTGGTAGTCTACAATTCACTCTGCCAAACTCTATGGAGGGAGACTTAAAGCTGTTAAACCAGCAAACCTCAGGCCTCGTCTTGGCTCCTTGAAGACCTGATCTTTGTACTGAGGCAAGTCATGTCATTATTGCCATAGTTGCCATATGTAAAAAGTAAGAAAGAAAAAAAAAAGAAACCAACATCTATTTAGCTCCTACCGGGAATATTTTACAAATGCTACACCATTTACTCACTGCCACAAGTCTGGGAGGTACATATTGTTGTTCCCATTTATACCTGAGATTAGCGAGCCTCAGTAAGATGAGATAATATCACTGAGATAAGTTACCAAAGTAGTAGGGGAACTCAGGTAAAAAACCATTGTGACTTCCTGCCTCTGTTGTTGAAGTTTCAAGTGATGATTGTAAAACACTAAGCCCTGTAGAAGACAGGCTTCTATTAACACAGAGAAAAACTAAAATAGGTTTCTAATTGTTTGTACTGTTTTTTTCTTCCTGGAATTTGCAAACCTCAGATATTGCTCTAGACTCTTTGTTGATTGTGAGATATTTTTTGGCAGAAAATAATTCTTTGAGTTGAGTTCCAAAGGCTGAAAGAGTTTCTCCATCTATTCTCCTTGAATAAGAAGAATGCTGATAAGGTGTGTAAATAGTTGAAGAAGTAAGTGCAATTTTCACTAAAAATCATCAGTACATGAAAGAGCTGATGAGAAAGGTCCTGAATCTCCATCACGTCATTAGCTGACTGAGCATTTTATAATCTGGAGTGGAAAAAAAGGCCGGATAGATGGAAATTTCAGCTGAAATTGACACCTCTGTCAAAATAGAAAATCACTTCAGAATCTGAAAATTCTAATTCCACCAGTCACAGATGCTTCCAATTAGAACAAAGGTTAATGTAGTTTCAGCTGTTACTCAGAATATTAAAATGTGCCAAGAAACTCAGAGAGAGTTGGTTCAAAGAAGTTTCTTTTTCTAATAAAATATTTACTCCTTCAGAAATAATAATCAGAGGCTTTATGCCCCTTTCCCTGAAAAGTCACACTTAACACTCTTCACTTTCTTTTATGGCTGTGAACATGGCACAGACCCACACATGCCTCCACTTTACAAAAAAAAAAAAACACCTTCCTGACATCTAGAAAGCCTCTAGTGAATCTGGGTCTCTGGGCAGTAAGTTTTTTGGAACGTGTCTCTGTCCTAATACAAACATTTGATATCCAAAGCAAATAATCATCAAACCTGCAATTCTGAAATTACTGTCCCCTGACTCAGAGGCACTGACAATGAGTCACTAATTTACATGTATGTACAAGATGGGGAAAGAAAAACATCCTATCTGCTTGTTTTTCCAAAGCAAGTTGGAGAAGTAGTCACACATTTTTTTCCACTGAATCATAAATCTGCAGCCTCAGTTCAAGAAATAGGCTAGGAGCTCAGAAACCTATGAAGATACACCAAGACAATAGTACCCTAAGCCAAGGACAAGCTGAAATTGTAAAAGCTTGAATACATTTTATACTAGCATTTATGAGGCAATTCTATGGGCAGGCATCTGAGTCCTATCCTGAAGTAATTTGTAAGTGGAAGACTCTGCCTATTTTAATTTATCAGATAAACATTTCTGGAGCTATCATTGCATATTAGTCATGAAAGCTGGAATTTAATAAGAGAGAACAGAATGCAGTTTTCAAAGTGCACAAAAGTTCACTGGGAAAACATATGCTTAAACTTCAGAGACCATGATCACTGGAAGCAAATGCAAGAGACAGCTAAGTGCCTGGAATTAAATGTCTGAAAGGACTACTCATCAGATGCAATTAAGCAGGGGGAAGGGGAGAAGTACACATTTGACCTAATGTGTTGTTTTGACTAAGTTCAGCCTGGAAACTACAAATCCCTTTAAAGGAAGGAATCTCAGAACATTCAAGATCAGGAAAGTTAAAGGGCAAGAAAGTGTTTGGTTTGAAATGATTGAGAAAAGACATGTGTGTCTCTGGTCACGGATAAGTTCCAATAAGACCCACTCAAATTTGCAAAACATTGATGTTATTGAGAACCCTAAGAGCAGAGGTTCAGACAGATAGACTCAGATTCTAGGTCATCTGGTTAGTAGTGACCTTGACAAATGACTACAATTGAGCCTCAGTTTTCTCATCTGTAAAATAGGGATAATGAAATGTTTCCAATAAAGTAGTGACAATTAAAAGATAATATATGAAAAGTAGTGAGCACAATGTCTGATACATTTGGATTAAATCTAATTATTTGAAAAAAGTTCCTAACAGAAACTTTTGATGGTGATAGAAAACCATCAAAGCACAACAGCTAGAAAGTAAAGAACAGAGGATCCACAAAACAAACAGGAAACCATTAATTAAATGGCAGTAGTAAGTCCTTACTTATCAATAAATACTTTGAATGTAAATGAATTAAATTCTCCAATCAAAGGGCATAGAGTGGCTGAATGGTTAGAACAAAAAAGACCCAACTATCTTCTGCCTACAAGAGATTCAGTTCACCTTTAAGAACACATAGAGACTGAAAGTGGAGGGATGGAAAAAGATAGCCCATTCAAATGTAAACCAAAGAAGATCAGGGGTTAGTTATACTTACTTACATCAGACAGAATATATATTAAGTCAAAAACTGTAAAGAAGAGACAAAGAAGATCATTATATAATGATAAAGGAGTCAATTCATCAAGAGGATATAACTTCTACATATTTGCACCCAATTTTGGAGCACTGAAATATATAAAGCAAATATTAAAATATCTGAAGGGTGAGATAGACTGCAATACAGTAATAGCAGAAGACCTCAATATCCAACTTTCAATAATAGACAGATCAGACAGACAGAAAATAAATAAGGAAACATTCAATTTGAACTACACTTTGAACAAAATGGATCTAACAGACATATACAGAACATTTCATTCAACAGCAACAGAATATACATTCTTCTCCAATGCACACAGAACATTCTCCTGGATAGATCATATGTTAGGCCACAAAACAAGTCTTAACAAATTTAAGAAGATTGAAATCCTATCTATGGAAAGTATCTTTGTTAATCAAGATGATATAAAACTAGAAATCAGTAACAGGAGGAATTTTGGAAAATTCAAATATGTGGAAAATAAACAACATACTCTGAACAACTGTTAGGTCAAAGAATAAATTAAAAAGGGAAATTAAAAAATATCTTGAGATAAATAAAACTAAAAACATAGCATAATGTGACTTACGAGATGTAACAAAAATAATTCTAAGAGGAAAGTTTATAGCAACAAACTCCTACATCATAAAAGAAGAAAGGGGCTGGGCATAGTGGCTTACACCTGTAACCCCAGCATTTTGGGAGGCTGAGGTGGGTGGCTCACCTGAGGTCAGGAGTTCCAGATCTGCCTGGCCAACATGGCAAAACCCCGCCTCTACTAAACAATTAGCCGGGGATGGTGGCAGGTGCCTGTAATCTCAGCTACTCAGGAAGCTGGCGTGGGAGAATCATTTCACCCGGGAGAGGGAGGTTGCAGTGAGCCTAAACTGTGTCACTGCACTCCAGCCTGGGTGACAAAGCAAGACAGTCTCCAAAAAAAAAAAGAAGACTTACCAACAAATAACCTAATGTTATTCCTCAAGGAACTAGAAAAAGAGAACAAACTGAGCCCAAAGTTAGAATAAGTAAGAAAATAACAAAGACCAGAATGGAAGTAAATTAAATAAAGACTAGAAAAATAATAGAAAAGAGCAACAAAACTAAGAGTTGGGTTTTTTGAAAAGAAAAGTAAAATTGACAAACCCTTAGCTACACCAAGAAAAAAGAGAGAAGTCTCAAAATCAGAAATGAAAGAGAAGATATTACAACTGATATTACAGAAATACAAAAGATCATAAAATACTATAATGAAAAAGTATATATCAACAAATTGGATAACCTAGAAGAAATGGATGAATTCTTGGCAACATATCACCTGCCAAGACTGAATCATGAAGACATAGACAAACGAACAGATCTAAGAATGAGTAAGGAGATCTAATCAGTGAACAGAAGTCACCCATGAAAAACAACAACGACAAAAAAGCAACAACAAAAAAACCCTAGGACCAGATAGCTTCACTGCTGAATTCTACCAAATATTCAAAGAAGAGTTAATACCAATCTTTCTCAAATTATTCCAAAAAGAGGAGGAAATACTTCCAAACTCATTTCCAAGGCCAGCACTCTTTGATACTAAAGCCAGACAAGTATACTACAAAGAAAAGAAGACTACAGGCTAAATCCTTGATGAACACAGATATAAAAATCGTCACCAAAATAGTCACAGTGGACATGTGCTTTGAAAAATGCATCATTAGACAATTTCATCACTGTGTGAACACCATAATGTGCACTTACACAAACCTAGATGGTATAGCCTATTACATACCCAGGCTACGTGGAATAGCCTCTTACACATCTAGGCTTTGTAGTATAGCCTATTACACACATAGGCTGCATAGTATGGCCTATTACACACCTAGGCTATGTGGTATAGCCTATTGCTCCTAGGCTATAAACATGTACGTCATGTTATTGTACTGACTACTGTATGCAGTGGTAACAAAATAGTAAATATTTGTGTATCTGAACACTCAAACATTTAAAAAGTACAGTAAAAATGTGAATGTGGTATAAAAAATAAAAAGTGGTGCACCTGTATAGGGCACCTACAATGAATGGAATTTGCAGAACAGGAAGTTGCTCTGGGTGAGTCAGTAAGTGAGAGGTGAGTGAATGTGAAGGCCTAGGACATTACTGTATACTACTGTAGACTTTATAACACTGTATACTTAGGCTACACTAGATTTTTTCAAAATTTTTTTCTATAATAATAAATTAACCTTAGCTTGCTGTAACTTTTCTCCTTTGTAAACTTTTAAGTTAATTTTTTTCTTTTTGACTCTTTTTTAATAACAGTTAGCTTAGGCTGGGTGAGGTGGCTCACGCCTGTAGTCTGAGCACTATAGGAGGCCGAGGCGCACAGATCACCTGAGGTCAGGCATTTGAGACCAGCCTGGCCTACATGGTGAAACCCCTCCTCTACTAAAAATACAAAAATTAGTGGGGCAGGGTGGTGCATGCCTGTAATCCCAGCTACTTGGGAGGCTGAGGCAGGAGAATTGCTTGAATCCAGGAGGTAGAGGTTGCAATGATCCGAGATCATGCCATTGCACTCCAGCCTGGGCAACAGAGCAAGACTCCATCTCAAAAAATCAAATAATAACACTTAGCTTAAAACACACACTGTACAACTGTGCAAATATATTTTCTTTCCTTATATCCCCATTCTATAAGCTTTTTTCTATTTAGTTTTCTTTTACTTTTTAAACTTTTTTGTTAAAAATGAAGACACAAACATATACATTAGCCCAAGCCTACACAGGGTCAGAATCATCAATATTGCTGTCTTCAAACTCTATATCTTGTCCCACTGAAAGGTGTTCAGGGGCAATAACATGCATGGAGCGGCATCTCCTATGAGAACAATGGCTTCTTCTGAAATGCCCCGAAGCCCCTGCCTGAGGCTGTTTTACAGCTAACTTTTTTTTTAATAAGTAAAAGGAGTACACTCTAAAATAATGATATAGTATAGTAAATAAACCAATAACAGAGTAGTTTATCATTATCAGATATTATGTGTTGTCCATAATTGTATGTACTATATTTTATATGACTGGAAATACACTGGATTTATGTCAGTATCACCACAAACACATGAGTAATGCTTCATGCTATGACATCACTAGGTGATAGGAATTTTTCAGCTCCATTAAAATCTTATGGGATGACCATTGTATATGTGGTCTATCATTGACCAAAACATTGTTATGTGGTGTATGATTGTGCTAGCAAACCAAATTCAGCAGTGCATTAAAAGGATCATTCACCATGATCAAATGGGATTTATCCCTGAGATTCAAGGATGGTACCACATAGGCAAATCAATCAATGCAATTCACCATATTAACAGAATGAGGGACAAAACACATATGATCATCTCAATGGATACAGAAAAAGCATTTGAGAAAATTCAACATTCTTTCATCATTAAAACTGTCAATAAATTAGGTATAGGAGGGATGTTCCTCAACACAATCAAAGTCATATGCTAGCATCATACTATATTAAAGACCCATGGCTAACATCATACTCAATGGTGAGAAATTGAAAGCTTCTCCTCTAAGATCAAGAACAAGACAAGGATGCCCACTCTTAGTACTTCTATTTAACATAGTGCTGGAAGTTTTAGCTAAAACAATTAGGCCATAAAACAAAAAGCATCCAAATAGGAAAGAAAGAAGTGAAATTGTCTCTCTCTGTTGACAATATGATCTTATACATGGAAAACCTTAATGATTCCATTAAAAAACTCTTAAGACTGATAAATTCGGTAAAGTTACAGGATACAAAATAAACACAAAATCTGTAGTGTTTCTATACACTAACAATAAACTGTCCAGAAAACAAATTAAGAAAATAATTCCATTTGTAATAGGTACTGTTTTAAGCACTTGGGATATTTATTCATTTCGGTGAAAAAAAAAAGACAAAAATTCCTGCCCTTATGTAACTTATATCCACTTCATTCATTTGTTTATTTATTCATTCATTTTACCATATGGCAAATGCCATAGTAGGAGTCATGAAAGGGAAGAGACAAAGATACAAAGAGCAATATGACACCCCATCTGATGAGCTCCTTGTCTGACAAAGCAGAGAGTGATAGAGCAGATCTGTAAATAGCTACTGTATTATAATACAGTAAGCTCTACAATGGAGTATTAGCAAATGGCACCGTGGACAGACATAGAAGAAGGAGCAAAGTTTCCCCAAGGGAGGGAGGAAGAACAGAGACTAAGGAGATGGCAAGAGATGAAGACATTTGAGGAAGGCTAAACAGGGGTTTGTCAGTTGGGTAGAGTGGAGAAAGGGGATCAGGCAAAGCAAACAACTGCTGGGTTCTGTCGATGAATCAATTAATGAAGTATATGGAAGAATGTAAGATCAGAAAAAGGTACAATATATAAACTAAAGTAGCTTATTTGGGAAACAACTCTTATCAATCATCAACTAATTAAACTCTGCTTTTGTCTTGTTTTTAAAGTAGGCCTTAGTAGAGAACAGCTTTTACCCAAGTTTTTCCATAAGGAGAGAATAGTTGAGTGGACTTCCACTTGGGTTTGCTCTCTGATGCTTTGTTTTCTCAGAATAATGTTTAAGAAAATACGGCTCATCTGTTACCTGTGTGGAGAATAAGCTTCCTGGAGGAGAATAAGTTGTAAGTAGTTTTAAAATAGAGAATCTTGGGCCCTAATCCTGGCACAATGAATCAGAATCTTGGGCAAGAGATCTGGAGTCCGTAATTTTTCATAAGTAGATTCTTAACAAAGGTTTGAAACCACTGGCCTAGGAAGAAGTTTACTCTCAAACACTGCCCTCTCAGTTTGATAATCAAAATCATTTACCTATTTAACTTAATTATTTTAGCCAACACCTTACCTGTATTTGTTCTGCTATTACTTGAATTTAAACTTCCTGCATCTTCTTTGTCTAGAAAAAGGTAATTTTCTCTGCTCCTGGGACCTCCACTCCCACCCCCTTACAATCCAAAGAGGATCACTCTAGCTTCACCTATTCTTCCAGTCAGTAAAAACGTTACCATGACAATGTCACATCTATGTCCTCCACTTGGCTGCACATGAGAAGCACAGATTGGCTTACCCAGAGTCCATCCTGCAGCAGCAGGCAGGGGCAGTCTATGGAACCTTGTTTGTGATGAGGATTGGACACTGTTATTAATTTTCCAGAAGCAAGGATTCTGGAAGTGTAGGACATAATCTCATTTCACTCTAGCTATTGATTTCTTCCCAACTGATAAGCTGGATTTGGGGATAAAGTTACTTTGCAAATAATGGATAAAGTGTATTCTTTATCCTGGTAACAGAAACTTTTTGCAACTACTTTTATCTCCCCATCCTAGCATTTAAATCCGATTAAGTTTCAGAAACATTTACTGAGTGCCCACTATGCCCTGTGCAAGTCTTCTTGCTGAAGATCTTTAAAGGAATCAAACCAGTTTTTACATTAATTTTAAAAATTTAGCACGCAATGCATTTTAAACAAAGTTATGGTTAGAGCTATGTCTTTAAGCAAGGAGCCATGGATAATAGAAGTTCACCCCTTTAGCATTCTATTGGAAGTCATCAGACATATAAGACTCCAAATTTCTTCTGTCTACCCACTACTCCTTCCATCCATCCTTCCTTCCATCTGACAAGAACTGTGTGGAAGGCCCTGTGCTAGCTGCTGGATATAAAATGGTGAGCAAACAAATTTGTCTCCTGCCCACTGGAAGTTTATAGTCCTGGAGGCAAATAGAAAGCTCCAAACCCTAGGTTCAATTCTATCTCTATGTGTACAGGTTTGAGGAGTCAGTGAATTTCCCGAATTCTCTATTTCCTTATGTGGAAGGGGGCGGCCCTGTCTGTTGCACAGGGCAGTTGGCAGAATTGTATTTGAGTTCACCCTAACACTTTGATGTGCTATATAAACATAATAATTGCAAATTAAGTTTGATCCAAGTAGTGGAGGAAATACCTATCTCTGTACATAATGGAGAGGAGTAAAAACTTTTGAAATAAGAGACAGGAGACCTGAGTTCTAGTCCTATCATTTCCACTGACTTGTGCCTGTGCCCTGCCTGTGGGACAGGGAATCTCCCTTGGCCTTGATTTAAACTGATTGATTTACAGCTTCATGATCCTTTCAGTGTATGCCACTAGGAAAGGTAAACCTGCAGAAATGCAGAGCTCAAGGGTCTCTTAAAAGCTAATCAATTCCATCTGTTCCCACGTCAGGCTTCCTGAGGAGATCCGACTTTCCTTTCAAAGGCCTCTTAGGAGGCAAATATCTCAGCCTGTCTTGGAACCCAGTGCAGGGAGTTGTCTAGGAGTTTTCAGGAGTGGGCTGCAGGGAGCACACAGGTAACATCTGTGTTGGCTAGAGTGCTCCACAAGCTGTACAGGGAGGTTTCAAAATGTGGAGGCTGTTAAACATCCTGACACCCACTTAAGGGGGCATGATGGGAGCAGGAGCTCCATGAAGTGTTTGGTATGTACCTAAAAAGCTCTGCCTGTGCCGATGTGAAGAACTTGCCCAAGGTGCAAGCGCTGGCTTTCTCGCTAAGGCTCTTTAACCTGGCACCTTGATGTGGCATGGAAATTCACAAACCCATTTCACCCCATCTCCCTGTAAGGGACTCTAGCCCTAACACTGATGCACATGGACTCCTGCAGATACCTGTTGCTGATTTCACTTACTCTAGGAATGTGTTTGCTTTTTTGTGGTTGTTTCGGGAGAAGGAGCATATTTGTGGGAACACACATAATTCAGAAATGCTGAGTTTTAACAATAGGGGGCTAGAGGGATTTCAGTATGGAACAAGGAAAGGCCTTGGAATAGAATAGATTCAGGTTTGAATCCTGCCACTTGCTTGTCATACGGCCTTAGGCAAGTCTCTGCCTCCTCTGAACTGCTTGTCTAAGGACAATAATGCACCCTCACCTCCTAGGACTGTTCAAAGATAATAAAGACAATTATATTATCTTTTGCCGAGTACTGGCCACTTAGTAAAAGGAGGTGGTAGTATTTGTTATAATCGTTGTTCCATTTCTGGAACCCAAGCTCAACTTCCCACAACTGACAGTCTACCACAACACAATTCACAGTCTGACAATTCTTCCTTTCACTTTCACCTTCACATCCAGCTCATCCCACATACCACAGACTCCTCTTTCTTGGCCTCTTGGTTTTCCACCTCTCATTCCCGCATCTAGGAACCCATCAGGATCTTCCCTCCTCACGCTTCAGTTAGTACGATAGTTCCCAGTGGGCTCTCTTCTTTAGTCCTCTTGAGAATTAAATTCCTCAAAACTTGCTTTCAAATTAGAGCCTTCCCCAATGGAAAGTGCATCATGATCCCTGACCCAATCCAAACTCCTCACTTTGCCCTATATCCAGTCTTACCTTCCCTACCCTGGCCAGTGGAGCCATTTTCCAGGAAATGTCCAGGGAAGAAGAGGGGCTCTTTTGTGATGAGAAAAGCTTTTCCCAGAAGTCCTCTGGCAAATCACCCTCACATTTCTTTTACCAGAATTATGTCATAAATTTACACCTAAAGTAATCACCTGCAAGGGACCACAACACTATGATTGGCTGGGATTTGAGACCTACTCCTTGGTTCTGGGAAGGGCCAAGACTCCCTCAAAGCTCATGACCATTTGGAGGAAGATGGATAACCAAAAAAATTGGGGTTGTTAATAAAGAGGAAGGGGCAACCGGCACTGTCCCTTACCCTCCCAATCCTGAGAGTCTATGATTCTTGGCTTGTTCCAGCCTATAGCCTTGCCTATGCAGCTCCTCCTGCTTGGAACTCATCTAGTGAATCTTTGCATGCCAGAGACTCCTTCTCTCAAGGTTTAGATCAAAAACCAGCAATTCAATGGAAGGATTTCCTACCATAATGATTACCTCAATATTAGCAAAGTAAACTAGACAGCCCATGCCACACTGCACACATTGGCTTATATTGGCTTAGAACTGCTTGGTGGGGGGAGGGGTGTCCACCATTACTGAGGCTTGAGTAGGCAGTTTTCCCCTCACAATGTAAATAAAGCTGCAAGGAAGTTCAAACTGGGCGGAGCCCACCGCAGCTCAGCAAAGCCACTGTAGCCAAACTGCCTCTCGAGATTCCTCCTCTCTGGGCAGGGAAACTTTGAAAGAAAGGCAGCAGCCCCAGTCAGGGGTGTATAGCTAAAACTCCCATCTCCCTAAGACAGAGTACCTGGTGGAAGGGACGGCTGTGGGCACAGCTTCAGCAGACTTAACCATTCCTGCCTGCTGGCTCTGAAGAGAGCAGTGGATCTCCTAGCACAGTGCTCAAGTTCTGCTAAGGGACAGACTGCCTCCTCAAGTGGATCCCTGACCCTCATGCCTCCTGACTGGGAGATACCTCCTAGAAGGGGTCGACAGATATGTTATACAGGAGAGCTCTGGCTTGCATCTGGTGGGTGCCCCTCTGGGACGAAGCTTCCAGAAGAAGGGACAGGCAGCAATCTTTGCTGTTCTGCAGCCTCCACTGGTTTACTCAGACAAACAGGGTCTGGAGTGGACCTCCAGCAAACTCCAGCACACTTGCAGCCAGAGGGCCTGACTGTTAGAAGAAAAACTAACAAACAGAAAGGAATAGTATCAACATCAACAAAAAGGACTTCCACATGAAAACCCCATCCAAAGGTCATCAACATCAAAGACCAAAGGTAGATAAATCCATGAAGATGAGGAAAAACCAGGGCAAAAAGGCTGAAAGTTCCAAAAACCACAATGCCTCTTCTCCTCCAAAGGATCACAATGCCTCACCAGCAAGGGAACAAAACTGGACAGAGAATGAGTTTGACAAATTGACAGAAGTAGGCTTCAGAAGGTGGGTAATAACAAACTCCTCCAAGCTAAAAGAGCATGTTCTAACCCAATGTAAGGATTCAGGACTTGAACTCAGCTCTTAAACTTAGCTCAAGCTAAGATCCTTGAAAAACAGTTACAGGAACTGCTAACTAGAATAACCAGTTTAGAGAAAAACATAAATGACTGGATGCAGCTGAAAAACACAGCATGAGAACTTCATAAAGCATACTCAAGTATCAATAGCCAAATCGATCAAGCAGAAGAAGGGATATCAGAGATTAAAGATCAACTTAATCAAATAAAGCATGAAAACAAGATTAAAGAAAAAAAATGAAAATAAATGAATAAAGCCTCCAAGAATTATGGGGCTGTGTGAAAAGTCCAAACATACATTTGACTTGTGTACCTGAAAGTGACAGGGAGATTGGAACCAAGTTGGAAAACACTCTTCTGGATATTATCAAGGAGAACTTTCCAAACCTAGTAAGACAGGCCAACATTCAAATTCAGGATATAGAACACCACAAAGCTACTCCTCGAGAAGAGCAACCCCAAGACACATAATCATTAGATTCACTAAGGTCCAAATGAAGGAAAAAATGTTAAGGGCAGCAAGAGACAAAGGTGAGGTTACCCACAAAGGGAAGCCTATCAGACTAACAGTGGATTTCTCTGCAGAAACCCTACAAGCCAGAAGAGAGTGGGGGCCGATATTCAACATTCTTAAAATATTTCAACCCAGAATTTCAAATCCAGCCAAACTAAGCTTCATAAGTGAAGGAGAAATAAGATCCTTTACAGACAAGCAAATGCTGGGAGATTTTGTCATCACAAGGCTTGCCATACAAAAGCTCCTGAAGGAAGCACTAAATATGAAAAGGAAAAACCGATACCAGCCACTGCAAAAACATACCAAAATGCAAAGACCATCAACACTATGAAGAAACTGCATCAACTAATGGGCAAAATAACCAGCTAGCATCATAATGTCAGGATCAAATTAACATATAACAATATTAACCTTAAATATAAATGGGCTAAATGCCCTAATTAAAAGACAGAGACTGTCAAATTGGATAAAGAGTAAAGACCCATTGGTGTGCTGTATTTGAGAGACCCATCTCACATGCAAAGACACATATAGGCTCAAAATAAATGAATGAAGGAAGATTACCAAGCAAATGGAAAGCAAAAAAAGCAGGGGTTGCAATCTTAATCTATGATAAAACAGACTGTAAACCAAAAAAGATCAAAAGAGACAAAGAAGGGCATTACATAATGGTAAAGGGATCAATGCAACAAGAAGAGCTAACTATCCTAAATACATACGCACCCAATATAGGAGCACCAAGATTCATAAAGTAAATTCTTAGAGACCTGCAAAGAGACTTAGAGTCCCACACAATAAGAGTGGGAGACCTTAACACCCCACTGTCAATATCAGACAGATCAATGAGACAGAAAATTAACAAGGATATTCAGGACTTGAACACAGCTCTGGACCAAGTGGACCTAACAGACATCTCTAGAACTCTCTACCCCAAATCAGCAGAATATACATTCTTCTCAGCACCACATCATAGATATTCTAAAATCGACTACATAATTGGAAGTAAAACACTCCTCAGCAAAGGCAAAATAATTGAAATCATAACAAATAGTCTCTCAGACCATAGTGCAATCAAATTAAAACTCAGGATTAAGAAACTCACTCAAAACCGCACAACTACATGGAAACTGAACAACCTGCTCCTGAATGACTACTAGATAAATAACAAAATTAGGCAAAAATAAATAAATAACTTGAAAGCAATGAGAACAAAGACACAATGTACCAGAATCTGTGGGACACAGTTAAAGCAGTGTTTAGAGGGAAATTTGTAGTACTAAATGCCCACAGGAGAAAGTGGGAAAGATCTAAAATCGACACCCTAACATCACAATTAGAAGAACTAGAGAAGCAAGAGCAAACAAATTCAAAAGTTAGTAGAAGACAAGAAATAATTAAGATCAGAACAGAAATGAAGGAGATAGAGACATGAAAAACCCTTCAAAAAATCTATAAATCCAGGAGCTGGTATTTTGAAAATATTAACAAATAGATAGACCACTAGCCAGACTAATAAAGAAGAAAAGAGAGAAGAATCAAATAGACACAATAAAAAATGATAAAGGGGATATTACCACTGATCCCATAGAAATACAAACTACCAGCCAAGAATACTATAATCACCTCTATGCAAATAAACTAGAAAATCTAGAAGAAATGGATAGATTCCTGGACACATACATCCTCCCAAGACTGAACCAGGAAGAAGTCGAATTTGTGAATAGACCAATAATAAGTTCTGAAATTGAGGCAGTAATTAATAGCCTACTAACCATAAAAACCCCAGGACCAGATATATTCACAGCCGAATTCTACCAGAGGTACAAAGAGGAGCTGGTACTATTTCTTCTGAAACTATTGAAACTATTCCAAACAATATAAAAAGACAGACTCCTCCCTAACTCATTTTATGAGGCCAGCATCATTCCGATACCAAAAGCTGGCAGAGACACAGCAAAAAAGAACATTTTAGGCCACCCCTGATGAACATCAATGCAAAAATCTTCAATAAAATACTGGCAAACCAAATCCAGCAGCACGTGAGAAAGCAACAATCCACCATGATCTAGTCACCTTCATCCATGGAATGCAAGACTGATTCAACATATGGAAATCAATAAACATAATCCATCACATAAACAGAACCAATGTCAAAAACTACATGATTATCTCAACAGATGCAGAAAAAGCCTTTGATAAAATTCAACACCCCTTCATGCTAAAAACTTTCAATTAACTAGGTATTGACGGAACATATCTCAAAATAATAAGAGCTGTTTATGACAAACTCACAGCCAATATCATACTGAATGGGCAAAAGCTGGAAGAATTCCCTTCGAAAACCAGCACAAGACAAGGATGTCCTCTGTCACGACTCCTATTCAACATAGTATTGGAAATTCTGGCCAGGGCAATCAGACAAGAGAAAGAAACAAAGTATAGTCAAACAGGAAGAGAGGAAGTCAAATTTTCTGTTTGCAGGTGACATGATTCCATATTTATAAAACCCAATCCTTTCAGCTCCAAATCTCCTTAAGCTGATAAGCAACTTTAGCAAAGTCTCATGATACAAAATCAATTTGCAAAAATCACAGGCATTTCTATACACCAATAATAGACAAATAGCCAAATCATGAGTGAACTCTCATTCATAATTGCTACAAAAAGAATAAAATACCTAGGAATACAACTTACAAGGGATATGAAGGACCTCTTCAAGGAAAACTACAAACCACAGCTCAAGGAAATAAGAGAAGACAAAAACAAATGGAAAAATATTCCATGCCTATGGATATGAAGAATCAATATCAAGAAAATGGCCATACCACCCAAAGACATTTATAGATTCAATGGTATCTCCATCAAGCTACCATTGATTTTCTTCACAAAATTAGAAAAAAACTACTTTAAATTTCATATGAAACCAAAAAAGATCCCCTATAGCCAAGGCAATCCTAAGCAAAACAAACAAACAAACAAAAAACAAAAAAAAACCAAAGCTGGAGGCATCATGCTACCTGACTTTGAACTATACTACAGTGCTACCATAACCAAAACAACATGGTGCTAGTACCAAAACAGATACATGGACCAATGGAACAGAATAAAGACCTCAGAAATAATGCCACACATCTACAATCATCTGATCTTTGACAAACCTGACAAAAACAAGCAATGGGGAAAGGATTCCCTATTTAATAAATGGTGTTGGGAAAACTGGCTAGCCATATGCAGAAAATGGAAACTGGGCCGCTTCCTTTCACCTTATACAAAAATTAACTCAAGATAGATTAAAGATTTAAATGTAAGACCTAAAACCATAAAAACCCTATTAGAAAACCTAGGCAAGAGCATTCAGGACATAGGCATGGGCAAAGACTTCATGACTAAATCACCAAAAGCGATGGCAACAAAAGCCAAAATTGACAAGTGGGATCTAATTAAACTAAAGAGCTTCTGCACAGCAAAAGAAGTGAACAGGCAACCTACAGAATAGGAGAAAATTTTTGCATTATATCCACCTGACAAAGGATTAACATCCAGAATCTACAAATAACTGAAACAAATGCACAAGAGCAAAACAGACAACCCCATCAAAAAGTGGACCAAGGATATGAACAGATGCTTCTCAAAAGAAGACATATGCAGCCAACAGACATATGAAAAAAACCTCATCATCACTAGTCATTAGAGAGATGCAAATCAAAACCACATTGAGATACTATCTCAAGCCAGTTAGAATTGTGATTGTTAAAATGTCAGGAAACAACAGATGCTGGTCAAGATGTGGAGATATAGGAATGCTTTTACACTGTTGGTGGGAGTGTAAATTAGTTCAACCATTGTGGAAGACAGTGTGGCAATTCTTAAGGATCTAGAACCAGAAATACCATTTGACCTAGCAATCCTGTTACTGGCTATATACCCAAAGGTATATAAATCATTCTGCTATAAAGACACATGCACACTTATGTTTATTGCAGCACTGTTCACTGTTCACAATAGCAAAGACTTGGAACCAACCCAAATGCCCATCAATGATAGACTGGATAAAGAAAATGTGGCACATATACACCATGGAATACTAGGCAGCCATAAAAAAGGATGAGTTAATGTCTAGAAGGGACATGGATGAAGCTGGAACCATCATTCTCAGCAAACTAACACAGGAACAGATAACCAAATACCTCATGTTCTCACTCATCAGTGGGAGCTGAACAATGAGATCACATGGACACAGGGAGGGGAACATCACATACTGGGGCCTGTTAGTGGGGTGGGAGCTAGGAGCGGGATAGCATTAGGGTAGATGGGTATAGCAAACCACCATGCCACAGGTATACCTATGTAACAAACCTGCACGTTCTGCACAGGTATCCCAGAACTTAAAGTATAGTAAAACAAAATTAAGATATTAAATTAAATTAATAATTTAAAACTAAAAAAATAAGAAGCCATTGTTTGTAAATGAAACTCAGTATGAGCAAACACAACATTTAGTGCATTTTACAGGTCAGTAGGAGATCAGGGTTATCTGAGGAATGGTCCATTTGACTCCTGCTTGTATGTATGTATTTCCTTCTCAGGGCTAGGAAATTCTCCCCACACCTATCCTTTTGATCACCATGGCTGTGATTGCCAGGGACAAAGGAGGAAAAAGACAGAGCCAGATAAAAAAGAAACAAAAGTCAGATTGTTTAAATTGCCAGAGAAAAATGCCTTTGGCTAAAGGAAGTCAAACCCAGAACATCCTGTTCTCGTTAATAAAGTTCATCTGTCTCCAGTTTAAGTAAGGAAAACATAATCTCTGTATTTGTGTGGGGCTGCTCAGCCATTCCCACCTTCACTCCCACCCAACTCATGGATGGCTGAGGAGTGTCTGTCTTTTCCCTAGAGCAAGCTGCTCCTTCAGGATACTAAAGTCCCAGGCTGGTCACATGCATTTAAGCACAAACTCACTTTTTCAGATGCAAATCTCAAAGCTTCCACTAAAAAAGTAAGTCCATTACCTCCGTGATTGAAATCTCTATAACTCAGACACAAAAATAAATGTTCCTTCTCTCCTCTCTCTCTGTTCCAAAGTGTTTCAGCAATGTGGGATCTAAATACAATTAACTTACTCCATGTGACATTTATGTCAAATAACAAGTGAAGAACCTTATGCTTTGGAAGGACTCCTCCTCCTGCCACCTTCCTAAGATCTATTCCGGCATCAATTCCCAAGCCACAGCATCGAACAGTCCATGACAGATTCTGGATTGCCCAGCTGGTCTGTCTGAGAAGGTGCCCATTTGTGAATCAGAGCTCTCAGCAAAAAATGACACTTCTGCAGATAAGCCTGTAAGCTTTTTCTTGTCAGAAAATGAAAAGTATGTGTTTTCCTTTACTTTTGCATTTTCCTCCCTTAAATGCCAGAAACCTTAGAGGCAAATTTATAGCCACAGTGCTCTAATCTGCAAGAAAAATGAAAGACTGTGAGGGCTGAAAGGAGCCCTGAGATCATCTACTAAAATCCTCACTTTATAGATGAGTAAAGTGTGGTCCAGAAAGGGGGAGGGATTGCAGGTCACACTACTAGTTGGTGACAGAAATTCATATCTCATGACTCCCAGCTCCTTCTGCTAATGTACAGTGGGCCTGGAAATATCTACTACTCCTGCCTCCTTCTGATGGTCTCTGTTCACTTTGCAGTGACCTGCCTTTCACTGTAGTGGTTTTCAAAGTGTGGTCCCTGGCCAGAAGCATCAACATTACCTGGACCTCGTTGATACGTAAATTCTCTGGTGCCATCCCAGACTTGCTGTCTGGGTTAACAAGCCCTCCAGGTGATTTTAATGCTCACTAAAGTTGAGATACCTACTTTAATCTGTTAGCTCCATCCAACCTATTCACAAGGGGATGTGATTTCATAGCTCTTTTTCTTTTTTTTTTTTTTTGAGACAGAGTCTCGCTCCGTCACCAGGCGCCAGGCTGGAGTGCAGTGGCACAATCTTGGCTCACTGCAACATCTGCCTCCGGGGTTCAAGCAATTCTCCTGCCTCAGCCTCCCGAGTAGCTGAGACTAAAGGCATGCACCACCACGCCCAGCTAATTTTTGTATTTTTAGTAGAGATGGGGTTTCACCATGTTGGCTAGGATGGTCTCGATCTCTTGACCTCGTGATTCGCCCACCTTGGCCTCCCAAAGTGCTGGGATTACAGGCGTGAGCCACTGCGCCTGGCCCCTTCATAGTTCTTTTTCAGTTTGGCTGTTCTAGTTACCTGAGGCAGAGGTTAACTTAAGTTACCTCTGAAGAAGGAGTGTTTATTGTAAAGTTTTGAAGAGGAACCAGAGTGGAAAGCTGTCATGAACTGAGGCAGCTCTAGAGACAACTCTCTCTGTGTTTTTCCTTCTTTCTCTCTAATCTACTCTTGTCTTCTCTCTCCATAATATCACTCCTTTACTTCCAGCTCTATTATTTTGTTCCTTCTTAGCTGGCATTTGCCATAGGCCTACCACGACCTGACTCTAAACCACAGTATCCTTTTTGCCTTAATTTTTCTTCGCAACTGGAAAATTCTTTCTATATAACTTCTTTCATGTCTCATTTCAAATTCCCAAAAAGGATATTAACCGGCCCAGTGCATCTCTTGAGCTAGGGCCACACTAGTCACACTCAAGGATTAACCACCCTTGAGCCTGATGTTTGCTGCTATCTAATCAATTATTGACATCACAAGAGTGGGCAGCTATTACCATTACAAGGTGGGTAATTACATTGGGGAGTCAAGAGGATGAGAGTGTAACTTAGAAGTGAGACTTCTGTGTAGTGATAAGAACTTCAAGAGGAAATTGGGAGAGAGAGGAGGACAGCAGATGTAGAACTCCCCCAACCAACCCAGTGAATGAGATGAGGGGGCTTGGGTGGTAAGGCTGAAGAATTTGGCTTGCTGAAGGTTGAGTTGGAGATGAAGATTCTGTTATCTTATTATGACCTCAATCTTAACAAGTACTTCCAGGCTGGGATGGGCTGGAAAATACAGGATGCAGGTTATCAACCCCCTAAAAGTCACAGAAGATCCAAGCTGTAACAAATTTCAGGGAACACCTAGCTCAGCAGTTCTCAGCCCTGGTTGCCCATTAGAGTGCTTTGAAGAGCTTCTGAAAACCAGAGGTGCCTGGGCTCCCCTTCAGGGATTCTGATTTAAACCTCCCCAGACACTTAAGTGCACAGCCAGGAGAGAATTGGTGCTCTAACTAGATCCTCTTAATTTTACAGGTGGGGAAACTTAGGCTTGATTACATAATATGACCATGGCTCACTTAAAGATCTCATTTCTAACTTGGTTATAGAGTTTGGGTTACTAGATCCTAAAATGTTAGAGCTAGAAGAGATCACAGAAGCCATGCAGTCGAACCCTACCACTGTTACTAGAGGCTAATGAGCTAAGTGACTTGTCTAAGGAGTCGTAGCCAGAAAGGCGATGGCTGAGGGCTGGAACCCAGATCTCCTGACTCCTAATCCAGTGCTCACTCCATAACAGCCAAGGACAAGGGACTAAAAAGGCCAGATAAGAGGTCAACCAGAACCAGCTGCAGACCTTGCACATATTCTCAAGGAAGCCTTTCCAGCAGCACAGCTGAAAGTTTGGCTGTGGAATCTGGGTGGAATTGGATGACAAGCAGTCTTGGCCAAAGGAATCAGTGCTTTGGGGCCCTGATATTGGGCAGGGGGCTGGTTTGATGATGCTAGTCCTTGCTTTCTGCTTGCCTCCCAGTTGTGCTGGGAGTATGTTTGTCTGTATTCCCAATCAACAGACAGCTGGGTTGGAACTGTATTGTGATGTGCTCTAAAACCACGCCCTGGGTGTCAGGGATCTTTCCATTTACTGAGGCAAGGTTGTCTTTGTTTTCCTGAGTGGCTTTGGTCAAAGTATTGGCACTCATTGGTCTTGTGTACAGCTGGAAATGGGCTCCAATGGGTATTTAGGAAGCAGAGGCATGTGATTCATGTCCCAGGGTCCCTCTGGGTGTGTCTGCACATGCACACGTATGTTGGAGTTGCTGGTGGAGGTGGTTGAAGACAAGAAGGTTCCAATGCAAGAAAATGAAGCATACCAGACATAATGAGTGGGAAGCAGGAAACTCCAAGGAGGTAAATGTGAACCTTAACCATACCCTGTTATGGATATGGGGTGAGGGGGAAGAAGAGATGAAAAAGTAATGCACCTCCTTTAAGCTTATGAGTGATTTTACAATTAACAAAGCATGTTCACATGCATTTAGCCCTTCTGACTCTCATAATGATCCCACAAGGTGGATAGTTCCTGTGATCTGAGCTTGGAGCAGTGGAGTAGCTGGGCTCCAAGGCCACATGGTATTTAGATGAGGGGGGCTGAACCACTACCTCTGATTCCAGCCCAAGTGCTCTGTCCAACATGATGTACTGCTTCTCCCAAGTATGAGTGTGTGTGTGTGCACACATGTGTG
This sequence comes from Cacajao melanocephalus, assembly GCA_963573385.1. Classification (NCBI taxonomy): domain Eukaryota; kingdom Metazoa; phylum Chordata; class Mammalia; order Primates; family Pitheciidae; genus Cacajao; species Cacajao melanocephalus. Next base: position 59,170 of record CAUYLG010064468.1, on the reverse strand, counting down.
TGCAGATCTGTCTGGCAAGGGAGGTTTAAATGAAGGCCAGAATGAGGAGTCATGTTTACCAGGGCCACCAGGGGCTGAACTATGACTGGAAATAGGCTCCGGGTCAGCTGTGATGTCTTAGATAAGTTAGCTTTCATTTTCATCTCAGCGAAATAATAAGAATCTCGTAGGGTTGTTGTAGGGTTCAACAACAATGCACACAAAGTAGCTAGACCAGGGCCCACCATGAGCAGCACACGCATTCAATAAATGGTAACTGTTAATATGTTGTATGTGTGTTATTGGCTGGTGTGCAGAAGCCCACCTATTTGCAGATAACAAAGACAGTAGTTTGGCTCAGGTCCAAGGGCTGCTGGCTTTGTCCAAATATGTCTTCAGGTACCTTCCACAGATCCTCCAACTAGATAAAACCAAGTCCCACTTCCCAGCCTCACCTTTCTAACTATCACAGCATGACCTCTAATTCCTCACACATGCTTGCTAATGATTTGCTAGTTAAGTGTAAGTACAGGTGATTTCAGGTCTGAATCAAATAACAGAGTGTGGCAGTACTTCAAGGACTGAGGTGGCCTCAGCAGGTTTGCAGTGTGTATTATTGGGTAGGGTGACTGAGGAGATGACAACTCCTGGGGGTCCTGAGTCAAGCAGATCACAGCTGCTGAGCTCCTACTAGGGCCAGGCCCTTTACATTTGGAATCTCATGGAATCCTCCTAAGCAGCCATATGAATAGGTGTTATTCCCATTTTATACATGAGGAGACTGAGGAGGTGCTAAATTAATCGTCACAAGTCATCAGGAGGTGAGATTCAAGGCCAAGTCTGCCTGGCTTCAAAGTCCTTGCTCCTTCTACTATCTACAACCCAGGCCTCTGACAAAGACTCTCCTTGACCAAAACTTTAGTTGGGCTCCTGAGTCCTCTCTGACTAGGTCAGACATTGGGCTTTCCTCCCTGTCCTTGTAGAATCCAGTTTGAGCAAGAATGCTGCTAAGTCAGTTTGGCTAAAATCCTCCACCTACCTTTGGTAACTCGCCCCCCTTGTTATCTCAGGACCCTGGCCTGCCTTCAGAAATAATCCCATCTTATCAATGTTTTTTATATATGTTTTTTAACCAGTAACCCCTCATTCTTGATGTTTCCTCCTAGTAATTTCCCACATACTGCCCCCCCTGCATGCTGTTCTTGAGTTATAAATCCCCAGTTGTCCTTACTGGAGTCAGAGTTGAGTCCATTCTCTCTCCCTCACTGCAAGACCCTTCGGCTATGGTTCTTGTATCCATCGCAATCCCCCGCCCTCCAGCTCCTGAATAAACTCTGCTTTACCATCTCTAACAAGTATAATGTTTTCTTTCAGATCTCCATCACCCATATGGGTTGGACCCCACAACAAATCGAGGAAATTTTAGGTCTACAGGTGGGTACAGCACATTGCTTGGAGCCCAAGAGGATGAGGCATGTGAAGACAGGGCTGGTCAAGAGGGAGGTGGCCTGGGAAAGGGAGAGTATTCACTGACACTGGACCCCATATTGGCTTCCTCCCCATGTTCTTTCTCTGGGTTGAGTTCTATCTTGGCCTTGACACAGCCTCACCTCTGGCTTTCACCTCTTCTAGGTCACACACTAGTGACTGACCTTCAAGGGGCATTCCCTCAAGCCACGCTCATGGAGGCACATATAGAGGATGCAGCAGTTGAGAGGCAGGATGAGGCAGAGGAGGCTCCACCAGAGCCCAGAACCTTCTGCGGTGCCTATCTGCCCAGGGACACTCAGTCCCGAGATACTCTATTCCCAATTGTGAGGTGATGCAGAGCCCCAGGCATGTTGGAGGCTCAATTTTAGCATCAGCTGGTTGTAATTAGCTTTGGTGGGGGGCCAGATCCTTTTACAGAGGACTTCATTGTTCTTGGGAACCTGGCAGGAGTGTTTATCATTTCAGAAACTGAGAAGGCGCTGGCTCTCTCCCTCTTGGCCTCGAGACTGTCCTCCCTTCAGATGCTAATCCACGAATTAAGTCCAAGCCAGGTCTCAGATGAAGTTCAGGGCTAGGGTGGAGCCCAAACTCTTATTTCCCTCAGGAGCAAGACAGGTGTGGAATCTACACCTGGAAAGCAGCCAAATGGAAACCTAGAGCAACAACTCAGAATGTCACACGTCAAATAACTTAATTGGGTAATCATCTGAAGAAGGGTTTGTGCACAACATATGCGGGAAGTCTGAACCAAGAGTGTGAAGGACTAATCCAAGAAGACGGTTAAGTCTGCCCAAGCCTGTCTCAGCCTCACCCAGCTGCAGGCCCTGGGACCTCACTGGATCAATTCCTCCCTGGAGAGCTCTGGAAATGGTATCTAGCAATCCCCACCTGAGATCCCTGGGCAGTCAAACATTCCTGGAGCTGCAATGACATCCCACCCAGCATGCCCACCAACTATGCACAGTCCTAAACTGTATGAGGCAGTGTAGTGTAATGGTTGCCTGTCTACACTTTGGTTCAGATTGAGTTGGGCCCTGGCTTTGCTGGTTATAAACTGTGTGATTTTGGGTAAGTTATTTTCCTGTGCCTCAGTTTTTCTGTCTGCAAATGAGATGATAATAGGACCTACCTCCTAGGGAGGTTATAATAATTAAATGAGTTAAGATATGTAAATTCAGTCCTGGTGGTTTCCCTGGATTCTGGAGCGAGCTCTGGAGGCAAATTCTCCTTTCACAAGCCTGTTGCATATGCAGGGTCCTGACCCTGATATCTGGAACCAACTGAAGCCACCACAGTCTAGTCTCCATAGGAGCTTATGGAGTGAGGGCTTTCACACATCCCGGCAGTAGGGGGCCAGAGTGGGACAGACTTGAATTTCCATAAGATTTCAGCCAGGGGAGATGCTTAACCTTGCCTTAGGGGATAAAGGTCCTCTTCAGGAAAAAGCTGGTTCTGGAAAAGCAAAATTGTATATATTTGCATAATCTTGGGCTTGGTTTCCCTCTGAAGTTAAAAGAGTTAGTTTGTTATATGTTCAATGATTCAATTTTCTTGGTAAATATGTAAACATGCATACGTATAATATGACTCTACATCTATCAATCCTTTCTTCTTTCTACAATAGTTACTGAAGAGAAATAGACACTGATATTTATTTCATTCCAATTTTATGCCAGGTACCTGATCCACACTTCTCATTTTACCCTCTTAATAATTGAGGTAGGTAGTATTGTTACCTCTATTTCATAAATGTGGAAATTAAGGCAGAGAGAGGATAAGAAAATCCCCCAGGGTCAAGGAGACTAAAATTCAGGGCTGACTGCAAAGAACCAATTCTTCACAGTGAGTACACAGCATTAGTTTCCCAACCGAGTGACAATTACTTGCCAAGCATTGGTCTAGAATAGAGAATGGATCCGTCATGTTTCTTACCCCTTCAAGAAGTTTGTATTCTAGTAGAAGAGAGTTATATACAAACAACTAAAAACATAAGAAACAAAAAGAAAACTACGGGATAGAAGAAGTATAATGGATCGTGAGGAGGCCAAGAAAGGGGTGGTCAGCTCAGCCTGAGAGGACTGGGGAGAGTTCCCAGGAGAAGTTGACCCTTGGGGTGGGCCTTGGAGGGTAACCTGAATTGTGATGAGTGGAGACTAGGGAAAGGGGAGATGCAGGAGTTTGAGGCAGACAGGACCATACATGCAAATGCATGGAGAAGAACACCGGTGTACTTGGGTATGGAGAATAGATCAGAGTAGCTAGAACATTGGATTTTGGAGCCGGACTGTGACAGGCTTAGCTTTATCAAAGTATTGGGCTTGATTCTTTAAGTCCTAGGGAGCTACTAAATGCCTCAGATGAAATGCCATGAGCTGATTTTTGCAGAAAGGACCGTTTCTGAGAAGGAACGGGGAGGTACGTAGAGTACTGCATCCTTCAGAAATGTACCATCAGCTCCCAATGTCTCTGCCACTGTTGGTTTCGGGAATGAGAATAAGAGAACCGGTGTCTTTTTCCTGTTGAAAGAAGCATGTTGAAGACCAGAACTGCTATGGGGCCCTGGCATAGTGGCCATCCATAGGTTTGCAAAAGCCTGGCTGTTCTGAGTGATGAGAACGTGTCTGCTGCAACAGCCAAACAAATCACCATCAAGATGAGGTCTGATGTGCTATCCTTTGCCGGTGGTAACAGTGGGACCCAGAAAGAAACAGGACTGGCATCGGGAACACACTGTGACCATCTTGTAATGTTCAACCCAAATGCTGGCTACAAAACTAGAAGATTGATTTTCCAAATTAACAAAAGCTGTTCTGAATCCATGATTACATGTTCTCCATATAACGTGATTTACAAACACTGACTTATAAATTCTACATAAATGTAAATTACATATCTGTGCACAGTATGTTGCATATTTACATATTTGAACATAGACTAGAACAATATTCCATTATACTTTATAAACCAGGTAGCTCTTTTAACATTAGTGCTAGAACTACGTATTTATAATTATCAGGCACCTTCCACTGAGGACTCTCCCATTTTTTCATTTTTAAATATATATTCTGAAGTCATTATTTAAAAAAAATCTGATTGCTTTAGAAAACTGCCCAAAATTCTTTGGCTCTGAAAGAAAATGGAGTGCCAAAATTTTGTCTAATAACATGACATCTAAAATGGAGTCTGAGTCAATCCCAAAGGAAGATATGCTGGTTTTTCGAGACAGCAAAATAATTCAGTCTTTGGTATCCAACACTCCATTATTCATTGGCCCAAAGTGGCAGGAGAGCTATTGATACTTTAGAGATGACCAGAGGGGGTGAGAGAAGTGATAGGTAGATAATGAGAGAAAAACAACCTGAACTCTCTCTCAGGCCAACTCTGAGCATGCTGGGCATTTATTATTTGGAAGTAAAGAACATTCAATATCCCCTTGCTAGCTACTTTTTCAGCTCATTTCTCTGCTTATGGGGTCATTTTCCTGAGCAAGTGCTTAAAATCAAATGTCTCTTTGTTGGACCACTGACCCAATCAGGAGTTAGCCTGTAGGGTCCCAATAAACACAAACGGCGGAAAGAATTTATTCCCCTCTATGAAGAAGCCCCTCCCAGAGCCCTCACTCCACAGTGGCTCACCGGGGTCTGCGGAAGGTCAGGCCATAGTGCTGACAGGCCAGCCCCACTGTGGGTGTGTACACGATAGGCATGAACTTCTCCACATCCGAGGTCAGCACTCGGTAGAAAAGCTTCTCGTTCCGATCTTGGAGTGTCATGAGAATGATGTACCTTGGAAAGGGAGAGAAAAAGCAGGCTGACATGTGGTAGCAGCAGGCCCTGATGCCTCTGTGGTACGGTGCAAAGACCCAGGGCCCTTGCTACTGCTCAGCTACATGGGTACATTCACGGGCAAGCCATCTGCCCTGAGCATGAGCTTCAACAGCTATGAAATGTGAAGATGACCTGCCTGTGGTGCTTATTATTATACACGGTGTAGGTACTGTTCTAAATATTTTACATTAATTCCTTTAAAATTTCCAATGGCTTGTGAAGTAGGGACCATAATTCTTGCCATTTTAGAGGCAAGGAGACTAATGTGGAGAGAAATTGACTCACCCCAGGTCTCATGGCAGGGTAGGAATTTGAATCTAAGTAATCTGACTCTGGAATCTGTGCTCTCAACCACTGTGTAAGATGCTTATGGTATTATGTGGACATTAATGAATGACAATAGCATAATAATTTTCTAGGGGTGGGGTAGGGTCAAGGAAAATCCTGGGCATATAATAAGCACTCTATGGACTGGCCTTTCCTACAACACTGGGCTGGTTCCTGTCACAAGTTGTGATTTCCAAAAATAACCTCTCTTTTACCTATTCTCTGAAACCTGAAATCACTAAGCCAGGAAAAGAGCCTTCCATTCAGACTCCTAAGAATGCAAAAACCTCTGTGAGAGAAAACCTAGGGGCTGAAATTCATAATTAAATGTGACTGCTAATATCACAACCTTTCTAGATAACGATCTGGGGGAGAGTACCAAGGTACTTGATGCTTTGGCATGGGGTGGGATGAGAGAAATGCTCTAATGGGGAAAAATAGTCTGTGCTCTGGTGAAATGATCACTGGGCATGACATCAGGATCCCAGGTTTGAATCCCAGCTCTGCCATTTATTAGCTGTGTGAACTTGGGAAAGTCTTGTGTGACCTCTTGGGTCTCAGCCTCTTCCTCTCTGCCAAAGGCATTGGTCCTTTGGTGGAAAACTGAAAACTATGTTCTGGAAGGTGTTTTTAGCAAGGGAGGATTGGTACTCAGGAATAGCCAGGATCTCAACCTATTGCCAGTGTGGGATTCTCTTACCCAATAGCCATTTGTGCACATTTTTTTTCTCAATTCTACATTCAGTTATGTCAAACCAGTAACCTGACATCAGCCATGGTACAAGCATTTACACTATGGAGTCCGGGAGATGCCATAATTTCCTATCCCACCCCTCACCCCACATAGAGAACCAGTTATAAAAGATTTACCAGCACATCACTGCCCTTACCCAAGAGAAGATGGGGAGTTTTCTTAGCATGTCCCCAAGCACCCTGTAAAATGAGGGATTCCTAGGAATAAGTGGGTCAATGTGGTCAATGCAGCATCAGGAGCCAGCCCTGTACAGCTCCCAGGAAAGGGCACTCTCTTTTGTCCCTGAGCCTGGAATGTTCCCCCAGGCCTATGAGTGAGGCCCATCTAGCTGGAAAGAACTGGGGAGGGAAGGATTTTGGAATTTAACTTTTAGAACTTAATATCTGTAGGAAAGAGGATTTCACTTTGGACTTGATTTCTTCTTTATAAATTTAACAAAAGAAGAAGGTTCAGATTGTTCAAAGTTAGGGCGTGTCTCATCATGTTAGTTGAATTCATTGTGTAATTTCTGGCTTGCTCTTCAGAGTGACTTAGCTAGACCCAATCAGAGTGAGATTAAAAAAAAAAGAGGGAGAGGATACTTGGCCTGACTACAGTATGGCCTTGGAATTAATATGAGTAACATCCTTCAAGTTTAGAGCTTTGGGAGTAAGGGTGGGGTATGGGCAGAGGCTTCCACGTTAATCACCACTCAGAAGCAATGGATGGTATGGGGGAAACATAGGAATATGAGTGCAGGGTGACCCTGGCATGCTACTGAGCTCTGCCTCTAGGGGGACAGCCACACCCTCAAGGACCCGAAGTTTTGGCCAGTTTGTTCTAAGAGGGGAATTCCTTATCTTCTTTTTACATTTCTGCTAGAGCCCATGACAAGGTGACATATTTACTTGACAAATGCTGACATAGTGCCTACTATGTGCCGGGCACTGTTCTAAGCACATCATAAATACTAAGGCATTTAATCCTCATAACAACCCTATGACTTTTCGCATTGGTACTCATTGTACCAATGGGAAAAGATCCATATATGCTAAGTAACTTTTGCTATTAAGAGGTAGAATATAGATTTGAACTCAATGTAGTACTAGAATCTAGTCTTGTAGCCACTAGGCTCTGCTGCTTCTTAGCTGTGGCATAGAAGAGAAATGAAAAGCATGGACTCTGGAGCCAGGTCTCTGTGTCCAAATCGTAGCTATGCCCATTTATAGCCATGCTACCTGGGAAGTAACACCTTCTTTAGTAAAGCTGTTAAAGTTAACCCTGTGATTCCCTACTTGCTCTTTATGTCTGGATCTCCATTGGAGAAGCACGCAGAGAGGGGGCAGAGTTGTTAACTGCTCCCCATAACCTCTAACAAATGATATCTAGATTCATCCTAAGGCATCCCCTGTCCATTCCCCTCTCCCCAACCACATCCCCCTAATTCCAGGAAACCAAGCCATGTACCACTTCCTTAACATGCCTGTCTCTGTCTTTGCTCCACTTCTTCCCTCTTAGTGAAATACTCTTCCTAAACTCCATTGCTGTCTGCTGAAGTCTTATCAGTGCTTCTTATGCTGACTCAGCTTCTACCATTTCCCAGAGGCCCTCCCAGATTCCAATGGTTGGAATGCAGTTTCTCTTCCCAGTTCCCCCAGGACATGTCGGCTGTGCCTCAGTCATAAAAAGCCTTGTCTCTGAGGGAGACCATGAATCCTTTAGAAGGTAGGGCTGAGTCTGGGAAGTCTTTGGGCTCTCAGCCATTTTTAGCTGGAAAGTTTCCAGAAAACCCTCTTTGAAGCACAGGAAACAGACAGTTCAGCCCAAGGACCAGGCAGAGAGAACAGATGCTAGGTACTGACTTGTCCAGGTCACTCTGCTGCCGCTCGTAATATCTCATGATCCGGAGGAGCTGGACGTCCTGGCTCAGAAAGCAGGGGGGGATTAGGCCGTGGATTCCAAGCTGCAGCCTTTCTTCAAGTGTAAAGGCCATCCCCTGGGAAGAATAAGAAAAAAACACCCACACATAAGTGCATATTTGGGAAACAAAGGAACAGACGGGGGTCCCGCCCACAGACAGGCAAAAGTCAGTGTGACTCGGTAGAAAGGGCCCTCAAGTCAAATCCCACCTCTGGTATTTAAGTAGGAGTGTCATCTTGTGCCAGTTACTTCGACACTTACTTTCAGCCTCCTCATTGGAAAATAATGAAGAAAATATCTGTATCATCAGGGTTTTTCTGGTTTTGGTTTTGTTTTGTTTTGAGATGGAGTCTCACTCTGTCACCCAGGCTGGAGTGTAGTGGCATGATCTCATCTCACTGCAACCTTCACCTCCTGGGTTCAAGCAGTTCTCCTGCCTCAGCCTCCTGAGTAGCTGGGATTACAGGCATGCACTACCATGCCCAGCTAATTTTTGTATTTTTAGTAGAGATGGGGTTTCACCATATTGGTCAGGCTGGTCTTGACTCTTGACCTCATGATCTGCCTGCCCCAGCCTCCCAAAGTGCTGGGATTACAGGCATGAGTTACTGCACCCGGTGGTTTTTCTGTTTTGTTTTGTTTTTAATATATGTTTTATTTTATTTTTTAGAACAGTGATATGGTTTGTCTCTGTGTCCCCACCCAAATCTCATCTTGAATTGTAATCCAAATCCACAGTCCCAATCATGGTGGGAGGTGATTGAATCATAGGGCAGGTTTCCACATGCTATTTTTATTATAGTGAGTGAATTCTCATGAGATCTGGTTGTTTGATAAGTGTCTGGTGCTTCCCCCTTTTCTCTCTCTCCTGCCATCATGTAAGACCTGCCTGCTTCCCATGCCCCTTCTACCATGATTGTAAGTTTCCTGAGGCCTCCCTAGCCATGTGGAACTATAAGTCAATTAAGCCTCTTTTGTTTATAAATTACCCAGTTTCAGGTAGTATCTTTATAGCGGTGTGAAAAATAAACTAATACAAACAGTATTTACAGAAAAACTGAGAAGACAGTACAGAGTTCCCATATACCCCTTCATCCAGTGTCCCTAATTATTAACATTTGACATTAGTATTATAAGTTCATTAGAGTTAATGAACCAATAATGATCCATTATTATTAACTAAAGCCTTTAGTTTATTCAGATTTTTAAGTTTTTATCTAACATATATATATAGATATAGATAAACATACATATTGTTAATATATATTACATATATATTATTTATATTATATATATTTTTTGTTCCAGGACCCCATCCAGGATCCTATATTAAGTTTAGTCATCGTTTCTCCTTAGGCTCCTCGTGGCTCTGACAGTTTCCCAAATGTCCCTTGTTTTTGACGACCTTGACAGTTTGGAGAAGCCCTGGTCAGGTGTTTTGCACATACTCCTCTATTGGACCTTGTCTGATGTTTTTCTCATGATTGGATTGTGGTTAATGGGTTTTTGGAAGGAAGATCACAGAAGTAAAGTGCCATTTTCTTCACATCAGACCAAGGGTACATATAATAAATGTGATTATCACTGTTGATATGGACCTCAGTTAGTGGCCAGAGTCATGCTTATCAGGTTTCTCCACTGTAAAGTTACTCCTGCTTACTTCTGGCCTTGGCCATTGGGAGTGTTCTCAGTTGGTTCTTGGATTTCTTTGAGATACTGCCCATAATGTAGCGGTGGTGGGTTGTTTGTTTGTTTTTGCTTTGAAATTCCTTACTTTCTGGCACTATAAGATGCTCCAGGTTCATCTTGTACATTGCTAGCTGTGGTCCTAGACTAAGCCATTTCTTCAAGGATCCCCAGTTCCTTGTTTGGAGCATGGTATTAGAAGGCAAGATTTGGGCACTTCTTACTCCTGTGTCCCTTACATATTTCTAGTCCCTCTCAGTTGGCAGAGCAAGGAAATATACATGTGTATATTAAAACACAACATATGAATGAATGAACAAAATGTATATACATGCAATGAAAATGTATTCAGCAATGAAAAGAAATGAAGTTCTGCTCTGTGCTACTTCATGGATGAACCTTGAAAACACTATGCTAAGTAAAATAAGCCAGACACAAAAAGACTAACATTGTGTGATTCTACTTATATGAAACGTCTGGAACAGGAAAACTAATAGAGACAGAAAGTAGCTTTGAAGTCCCCATGGACTTGAAGGAAGGCAAGTGATGGCTATTGATCATTGCTTGCAGAATTTCTGTTTGGAGTGACAAAAAGTTTTAAAAATGGATAGTAGTGATGGTTGTACAACATTGTGAATGTACTTAGTGCCACTTAATTGTACAATTAAAAACTGTTAAAATGGCTAATTTTATATTATATATATTTTACCACAGCTTAAAAAACGAAGGTAATACATCCCAAATTGTTGAATTATACAACCTTAAATGGGTGAATTGTATGGTATATAAATTATATTTCAAAAAACTTTTTTAAAAGAGTCGTTCGCATGTTTTGAATATAAGCCCTTTACTAGACATGTATTATGTAAATATTTTTCCTAGACTGTGGTTTGTCTTTTCATTCTCTTGGCAGTGTCTTCACAGACCAGCATTTTCTAGTTTGAATGTTGGGGAGTGAGATGGGGAATAAGAAGATGTCATGGAATCTCTGACCTGGTCATAGTCAAGCCCTATAGAGACAGTGTTTGCTGGAAGAAGTTACAGGAACTGTACTCACAAGAGATACTGTGAGAATGGGACACAGGTGCCCCACCTTTATCCCAAGATGAGAAGGTCCAACACATGGTGAAAAACAGGAGACTTTTTCTGTGTAGAACTCAGGGTGGCTCTCCTGGGGTAAGGGCTACCCTGACACTGGAGCTCCAGGAGACACTTCCTCAGCTTTCTCATGGAAGGCCCTAGCGACACTGACAATAGTGATCCCCTGAGTTGCTCGATGGGTGGCAGACATCAAGAAGGAAGGGGCCAGAATCCCCAGGGGGGGATTATGCAGGCCTGCTAATGTGACCCCTGTTGAATTCAAGGCTGATCATAGCTGGGGTAACTCTGGTTAAGTCTTTTATCTATACTGAGTCCCAAATAATGCAAGTTTCCTCCTAAAAGTGAAGAAAGCTGTGTGGGTGATAAAGGAGACTTTGATTGTGCTGTTGACAGGCAGCTTCCCCCAGATTCCCTTGGGTAGAGAAAACCTACAAAGGTAGGGAGCATCAGAGCTCCCTTTATTCCTCTGCCACTCAAAATGATTTCATCCAAAACTATTACAAGCCCTTTGATAAGGAATTACCAACCACAGGGAAATTCAAACCCATATACTAATTATCCACACCTTAGAGGTGTTGCTATCATCAGCTCTAAGGAAGAGACTTTAATGAATATCTAATCTTATTCTGTACTTTCCTTACAGCCACATTGAGAGGGAGGTTTTACAACCTTCCATTTACAGATGAAAAGGCTAAGCAAGAGAGGTTACAAAATGCTCCTGAAGTTCCATGGCTATTACTTCATACTCTATTGCTTCCTATACCAGGATGCATTTTATAATCAGTAAGTATACTGGGTGTGATAAATTTTTCCCTGATGATTTTCTTTGACTAGAGGTAAGTGATAAAACCATTTGTATTCTTGTCACTATAGTAGACATCCTCCGAGGACCTTGGTGAGATGGACCTCAGAAAACATGTTAGGGTATCAGGGGAGTAGTGAGAAAGGAGTGGATTAAAAAAAAAAAGAGAGGGCTGGGGGCAGTGGCTCAGGCCTGTAATCTCAGCACTTTGGGAGGATGAGGTGGGTGGATCACAAGGTCAGGCGTTCGAGACCAGCCTGGCCAACATAGTGAAACCCTGTCTCTACTAAAAAAAATATAAAAGATTAGCCAGGCATGGTGGTGGGTAGCTGTAATCCCAGTTACTTGGGAGGCTGAGGCAGGAGAATCACTTGAACCTGGGAGGCAGAGGTTGCAGTGAGCTGAGAACACGCCACTGCGCTCCAACCTGGGTGACAGTGCGAGACTCCATCAAAAAAAAAAAAAAAAAAAAGAAAGGAAAAGAAAGAGAGAAAAAGACTGAATGAAAGTTAGACTTCTTGGCTACTCTCAATTTCCTCTTTGTTTTGTGATTTGGGATCTTTAAAACTTTGAACACTGTGCTTCTTTTGTTTTTTTACAAAGTAATAAGGGTAACTTATGATAAAATCCAGAATTGTTCCTCCTTAGAAAAGAACTGGAAGAATTGTATGAAAGATCTATCTTAAGAGAGGCTTTACTCTGTTTGAAAGTATGACTCACAGAGACCTCTTAAAGTGATCCACACATATAGTCCCCCAATTTTTCTTTATCAAAACCCCAAATCACCAGTTAATAATCCCTTGTGTTGGTCACCAGCTTTTCAAGCAGAGAGCAACACTGAGGTCCCAGATTTTTTTGCAGGAAACCACCTTGCCCTGGAGACTGAACACTTTCACCAAATGCTTTTAGGCAGGTGACTGTTCGCTGCCTAGGAAAAGACTGTGATCACCTTTCCTTGGCCCAGAGCATCCTAGGGAAGCATCTAATTATGACATCATTTTTGTTAATGATCACCGTGGCCTTTAACAACAGTCCACTTCTCTCTACAAGGAGGAATGTTTTTCTTGGCTGACTGCCACTACTTTTGTATTTGAGGAAAAAATATGACTGTTTAGTAACTGGTAATTTCAGGGATTAAAAATAATACTTCTTGAAGCTACTATTCATCTTGAAGCTAATGTTAAGGCAACTTCAGATTTACAAGTCTGCAAAGCAGAAATACAGGCACTGTAGATGCACCACAGCCTCCATATTTCTCTACAAAAGAAATAAACTGCTAACTGGCACTCAGGTGCTTGTTCTGTATATGTAAAAAAGTCATAAAGTATACGAGGGGTCCAAAGGTAAGAGCAGGGACTGTACAACATGTACAAGTCAGAGGAATTGATGGTGGGACCCTTATTCATTCTCAACACATTGAGAAGTTACAGTTTTTGTGTATCTAGTAAATAGAGTTACAGATTATATTATCTAGTTTTAACCAAAACTCTCATTATAGGACAGGCAGCTTTTGCAGAATAGCTGACTTTCACAGTGATATTTTTACCTAATACCCTTGTGGAATTCAGCTAGGACATTCTGGTAGGGATCTGCCTATTGTTACTAGTTTGAAATGTCTCAGCTGTTACAGGGCCACTGCTCTGACCTCTCTGAGTCCTCATCTGCTCTGGATTCTCCCAGGGAACCTTTGGATCTCCTCAAGACCTAACAACCAATGGGTTAATGTCTGGAATAGTAGGAGGCCTCAAGACCCTTCCCTAGCACTAAAGACTGTGATCATGTCAACTGGTCAGTGCTTATGCTGAACCATTTAAAATTTTTAAACTGTCACTCCTGACTTTACCTATTTCCTCAGCTTTCCTGAATGATCATCTCTGGCTCAGCTACTGAACTCTACCGGTGGGCTCAGCCCTGTCCAAGTTACCAGGATGAAATTTACTGGCCTCAGAGGGAAGATATTTCAATAGATCCCACCATCAAATGGCAGGGCACAAAGGCAGCAAGCCCCTTAGATGGTGTTCTGTCCCAGCCTCCTGCTGTTCAGAGGTCTGGGCTTCCCAGTGCCCATTCTTTATATCTGAGCTTGTCCAGGGGTCAGTCTCCCAGCACTGCTTGGTGATCTGCCTAGTGCCTCTAGACCCAGATTCCTGCTGTGTACCTGACAATCTCTTCTTGTTCATTCAACAAACATCCATGAGTTCCTACTTTGTGCCAGGCCTGCCATGTTAGGCACCGGGGATTGCTGAACAGAACAGGTCCTGGTCACTGTCCTCAAGCATCTACTAGAGGAGGCATGTGGGTTAACATACAATAGCAATCCTGGGCCTCTGCCTTGAGCAAGCTACTTCTCCCACTATTAAATGACATGCTCCCCATTTAACGTGTTGTGGGATTAAATGAAATAATGCAGGTGACATGCTTAGCATAGATATTGGCACATAGGAAATGCTCAGTGAACACAAGCTGTTCTCCTTATTACTATTAGTATTGTGTTCACGAGGCAGGGTGGCATAAGAGAGCTCATGAGCAGATGCTGGGGAGGAGCCTTGAAGGGCAGTCAAGAGCTGGTCTGGCGGAAGGGGCTGCAAGACAGGGGCTGAAGGGACATCACCACATCACAACGTAACTGCTCGTCCATGGGCTCAGGCACCACACCAGCCTTTGGAGCCCTATGTGCTCTGGTGTAAGCTGGTGCTTTGGCTCATGCCAACAGCCCTGCTCCCCATGCTCTGACCCCTTCCTCCTTCCCTGCTTCCAATCCACAGTCAACCACCTGCAACCTCCAGGAGGCCTCCCTGCCTCCACCATTCCACACAGCTCTCCCCGTTCTCTCAGAGTCAGTGTCACACAGTTTAGCACATGCAATGTGTCTCCATTTGATTTCTTGAGTTGTAACTACTAGATAATAAATTCGGGGTGGTGGGGAGGCAGACAGTTTGAAGAAGCTAACGCAAGGTTGTTGCACATAATATTATCACCATCCATAATAACAATGATGACCTTCTATTGGACGATAAGTGTTAAGTATCTGTCTCAGTGCCTGACCCATTAGGTTGGGTCAGGCACTGAGACAGATACTTAACACTCATCATCTCCTCTCATCCTCTGAATCCAGAAGGAAGGTATGATGATTATTATTCTGACTTTGTGGACTAGGAAACAGAAGTTTGAGGGGTAAGTAACTTGCCCAAGGTCACACAGCAAGCTGGTGGGAAAACCAGGAGTAGAACCCAGGCCTAAATATTTCCAACATTCTGAATCTTTCCTCTGAGCTAATCAACAGCTCCAAGACTTGAAAGATTTTAAAAGTTGTTGATTGAGTTAGCTTTTTTTGATTAGGGATGTGATTAAGTTTACCTACAGAGCCAAGTATCCTAATGATTTCAGCTACTGTTGAGCATTCCTCTGTATTTGCCTCAGATCAGTTAGCCCATCTGCAAACAGGTGTGCCTGCATCTCTGAGTTCATGCACTTGGCCCATGGCACACACATAGCCGTGTCTCCTTTGACCAGCATCATTACTGGAAGGAAGGATTAGCAGACACTGTGTAACACTAAAGGTTTTTTGTTCCATACATTACATCATTCTCTGAGCTGACTGCTTATGGTATAACCAGCTTCCTCCATCAATCAATCATGGCAGCATAGAGGGTAACATAGCTGGGATAGAACTGTGGGCAATTAGCTCTGAGATTGCACAGTTTAAGCTGATGAGCTGTTAGGGTATCGGAAGGCACTTCCTCCTCCTTGTGCATATTCCTTCTTGACTCTATTTGTTTGAGTGTTTGGGATTTTTATGAGTTAGGGTGATGTGGATTCTTATTGGAAACAGGAAGTGGGATTACTGATGCTTCTGTTCCCTGCACTGACCCCCAGCTTTATGAGGGCCCTGAGCACACTCCTGAGATGAATATATGGGGGGGGGTCTCAGAAACATGGCATTGGGAAGCCTCCACAGACACAGACCTGAGAATGGCCTTCCTCCTAGACATATTTCTGTGATCAGGTGCAACATTACAGATCCAGAAACACATCGTAAATTCCTAAGAGGGAAGTAGGGGATACGCTGCTCATTACTGCCCAGAACCAAGCCTAAACTGGCCTAAAGCTCAAAGACTGGGCTATGGGGCCATGGGCTGTACTGCCTGCAACCTTCCATGTGTGACATACACAGAAGTTCTTATTCTGGTTGGGAGATATGATTCAATTTTCCCTCCATGGGATTCAGCCAGCAATGGAAGTGCTGTGCTCACACAGCCAGCATGGGGGAATTGGGAAAGGAATTAGACGACAAAAGTTCTACATTCAGTTCCTCCCCTAGCTGTGTGATCCTGGAGAAATTACTTGACTTCTCTGAGTCTGCTGCCTTTACTGGGTCATTGTGTCAAAGGGGAATGTTAAAATTTCTGTAAATTCAAAGAGGTGATTTTAAAAAGTTTGAGAAAGGCTGTGCCTATTGCAGTTTTAAATCTTTTTAGGTTAAGGGTTATAAGCAATTTGGCAGTTGCACTTAATAGTCCTTTCCTGACTCTTTTCCCGGCAAGACAGTAAGTTTTTTGAGGTCAGGGACTTTGTCTCAATGAACTGCATGTTCCTTCTCCCTCACACAGTAACTGGCACAGGATAAGTATTCAATAAATAAGTGGATTGATGGATTCATTCATTCTTTCCACAAAAAAAGTAGCAAGTGTCTTCTTTGTGCTTAGTCCTATTTTAGATCCCTGGGAACCAGCAGTGGAAAGATATAGAAGGTTCCAGCTCTCGACAGGCTCTAGGTGAGCCAGTCCTGTAACTAGTCTGTGGTAGCCTGCCCTCACTACAATAGCAACATTAGTCTGCTCCGTGCTGCGATGAGGAAAATGTTCTGTATCTGCATTGTCCAATGTGGTAGCCACTGACTACCACATTGTGTCTATTGAGCACTTGAAATGTGGCCAGTACAACTGAGACATTGAATTTTGTATTTCCTTTAATTTTAATTAATTTAAATATAAAGAGTCACATACTGTATTGGACAGGGCAGATCTTTCCCACACTGGGGATCATTTCCAGTCTGGTCTAGTGGAAAGCATGGGAACAGGGTACTCAGAACCCTGGCTTTGGGTCCGGCCCTGGCCAAGTGGTGGAGACAACTTAGTCTACCTTGATGCAGAATAATGGTTTCTTGTGTGGAATAGGCTGGGGAGAGCAGGGTAAATAGAAATTAGAGATGAATATAATGCCAGGGAGGGGCGGGAGCTTGGCAGGGAAGAGCCCCAAAGGCCTGTGGCCACACTTGGGAGGCAGCAGACAGGAGAGGCCTTCAGAGGAGCTTGGGATCCTCATTCTGGCAAGCCCAGCTCCTCCAGAGGAGAGAAGTTTAATGGTGTGAGGCTAAGGGGAAAGTTCAGAAGAAGCCGAACAACTTTCACAATGAGTGATTTAAAAAGTTGAGGATGAGGAAACAACTTTAAAAAAATGACTGAAGGTAAAATAGAAGCAAATAAAATCCAAGGGGCAGGAATTCCTGTGACGGGCAGGAATTCCTGTGACAGGTAGAACAAACAATGAATCTTTCTTCCCAGAACCCCTTGTGGGCATGTTCTGCAAATACTGGAAACAACCAGTACATTTCAAAGCTGGGTTTTGTTGGGCTTTGTTGCATCCAGTAAAGCTCTGAAATAGTCTACAGCCTGGTGTATGAAGCTCTTATGTGAGGGCACCCCTGGACAAAATAACAAAGGGGGAATTTTTTTTTTTAAACTTCTGGGATACACGTGCAGAGTATGTAGGTTTGTTACATAGGTATAAATGTGCCATGATGGTTTGCTGCACCTATCAACCTGTCATCTAGGTTTTAAGCCACACATGCGTTAGGTATTTGTCCTAATGCTCTCCCTCCCCTTGCCTCCCACCCTGCAACAGGCCCTGGTGTATGCTGTTCCCCTCCCTGTGTCCATGTGTTCTCATTGTTCAACTCCCACTTATGAGTGAGAACATATGGTGTTTGATTTCTTGTTCCTGTGTTAGTTTGCTGAGGATAATGGCTTCCAGCTTCATCCATGTCCCTGCAAAGGATGTGATCTCATTCCTTTTCTATGGCTGCATAGTATTCCATCATATATGTATATATATATATATATACACACACACACACATATATACCGCATATATATACACATATATATACCACATATATATATACATATATATACCACATATATATACACATATATATATACATATATATATATACCATATATATATACCACATTTTCTTTATCCAGTCTATCACTGATGAGCTTTTGTGTTGGTTCCAAGTCTTTGCTATTGCAAATGGTGCTGCAGTAAACATATGTGTGCATATGTCTTTATAGTAGAATGATTTATATTTCTTTGGGTACGTAGCCAGTAATGGGATTGCTAGGTCAAATGGTATTTCTGGTTCTAGATCCTTGAGGAATTGCCACACTATCTTCCACAATGGTTGGACTAATTTACAATTCCACCAATAGTGTAAAAGCATTCCTATTTCTCCACAGCCTCGCCAGCATCAATTGTTTGCTGACATTTTAATAATTGCCATTCTGACTGTCATGAGATAGTATCTCATTATGGTTTTGATTTGCATTTCTCTACTGATCAATGATGATGATCTTTTTCTCATATGTTTGTTGGCTGTTTATCCTTTGCCCACTTTTTGATGGGGTTATTTTTCTCTTATAAACTTATTTAAGCTCCTTGTAGATTCTTGATATTAGATCTTTGTCAGTTGGGTAGATTGCAAAATATTTCTCCCATTCTGTAGGTTACCTGTTTACTCTGATGATAGTTTCTTCTGCTGTGCAGAAGCTTTAATTTAATTAGATCTCATTTGTCAATTTTGGCTTTTGTTGCAATTGCTTTTGGTTTTTTAGTCATAAAGGCTTTACCCATGCCTATGTCCTGAATGGTATTGCCTAGGTTTTCTTCTAGGGTTTTTATGGTTTTGGGTTTTACATTTACATCTTTAATCCATCTTGAGTTAATTTTTTTATAAGGTAAAAGGAAGGGGTCCAGTTTCAGCTTTCTGCATATGGCTAGCTGGTTTTCTCAGCACCATTTATTAAAGAGAGAATCCTTTCCCCATTGCTTGCGTTTTGTCAGGTTTGTCAAAGATCAGATGGTTGTAGATGTGTGGTGTTATTTCTGAGGTCTCTGTTCTGTTCCATTCGTCTATATGTCTGTTTTGGTAGCAGTACCATGCTGTTTCGGTTACTGTAGCCTTGTAGTATAGTTTGAAGTCAGGTAGCATGATGCCTCCAGCTTTGTTCTTTTTGCCATATGTCTTGGCTATATGGGCTGTTTTTCCATATAAAATTTAAAGTAGTTTTTTTCTAATTCTGTGAAGAAAGTCAATGGTAGTTTGATGGGAATAGCACTGAATCTATAAATTACTTTGGGTAGTATGGCCATTTTCATGGTATTGATTCTTCCTATCCATGAGCATGAAATGTTTTTCCATTTGTTTTTGTCCTCTCTTATTTCCCTAAGCAATAGTTTATAGTTTTCCTTGAAGAAGTCCTTCAGGTCCTTTGTAAACTATATTCCTAGGTATTTTATTTTCTTTGTAGCAGTTGTGAATGGGTGTCCATTCATGATTTGGCTCTCTACTTGTCTATTGTTGGTGTATAGGAATATTTGTGATTTTTGCACACTGATTTTGTATTCTGAGACTGCTGAAGTTGCTTATCAGCTTAAGGATATTTTGGGCTGAGACACTAGAGTTTTCTAAATATAGAATCATGTCATCTGCAAACAGATATAATTTGACTTCTTCGCTTCCTATTTGAATACACTTTATTTCTCTTGCCTGATTGCCCTGGCCAGAACTTCCAATACTATGTTGAATAGGAGTGGTAAGAGAGGGCATCCTTGCCTTATGCCGGTTATGCTTCCAGCTTTTGCCCATTCAGTATGATATTGGCTATGAGTTTGTCATAAATAACTCTTATTATTTTGAGATAAGGTCCATCAATACCTAGTTTGAGAGTTTTTAACATGAAAGGATGGTGAACTTTATTGAAGGCCTTTTCTATATCTATTGAGATAATCATGTGGTTTTTGTCATTGGTTCCATTTATGTGATGGATTACATTTATTGATTTGCATATGTTTAACCAGCCTTGCATCCCAGGGATGAAGCTGACTTGATCATAGTGGATAAGTTTTTTGATGTGCTGCTGGATTCATTTTGCCAGTATTTTATTGAAGACTTTTATGCTGATGTTCATCAGGGATATTGGCCTGAAATTTTCTTTTTTTGTCATGTCTTTGCCAGGTTTTTGTATCAGGATGATGCTGGTCTCGTAAAATGAGTTAGGGAGAAGTCCCTCTTTTTCAATTGTTTGGAATAGTTTCAGAAGAAATGGTACCAGCTCCTCTTTGTATGTCTGGTAGAATTTGGCTGTGAATCCATCTGGTCCTGGATGTGTTTTTTTTTTTTTTTTTTTTTTTTGGTTAGTAGGCTATTAATTACTGCCTCAATTTTAGAACTTGTTATTGATCTATTCAGGGACTCAACTTCTTCCTGGTTTAGTCTTAGGAGGGTGTATGTGTCCAATAATTTATCTAATTCTTTTAGATTTTCTAGTTTATTTGTATAGAGATGTTTATAGTATTCTCTGTTGGTAGTTTGTATTCTATGGGATCAGTGGTGATATCTCTTTTATCATTTTTTATTATGTCTACTTGATTCTTCTCTCTTTTCTTCTTTATTAGTCTAGCTAGTGGTCCATCTATTTTGTTAATCTATTTTGTTAATCTTTTCGAAGAACCAGCTCCTGGATTCATTGCTTTTTTGAAGGTCTTTTTGTGCCTCTATTTCCTTTAGTTCTGCTCTGATATTAGTTATTTCTTGTCTTTTGCTAGCTTTTGAATTTGTTTGCTCTTACTTCTCTAGTTCTTTTAATTGTGATGTTAGGGTGTTGATTTGAGATCTTTCCAGCTTTCTGATGTGAGCATTTAGCGCTAGCTATAAATTTCCCTCTTAACACTGCTTTAGCTGTGTCCCACAGATTCTGGCACATTGTCTCTTTGCTTTCATTGGTTTCAAAGAACTTCTTGATTTTTGCCTTAATTTCATTATTTACCCAGGAGTCATTTGGGTGCAGGTGGTTCAATTTCCATGTAGTTGTGCAGTTTTGAGTGAGTTTCTTAAAACTGACTTCTAATTTGATTGCAACATGGTCTGAGAGACTTTAGATTTCAGTTCTCTTGCCTTTGCTGAGGAGTGTTTTACTTCCAATTATGTGGTCGATTTTAGAATAAGTGCCATGTGGCACCTAGAATAATATATATGCTGTTGATTTCGAGTGGAGAGTTCTGTAGATGTCTATTAGGGCCTCTTGGTTCAGATCTGAGTTCAAGTCCTGGATATCCTTGTTAATTTTCTGTGTCGTTGATCTGTCTAATATTGACAGTGGAGTGTTAAAGTCTCCCACTCTTCTTGTGTGGGAGTCTAAGTCTCTTTTTAGGTACTAACAACTTGATTTACGTATCTGGGTGCTCCTGTATTGGGTGTATATATATTTAGGATAGTTAGCTCTTCTTGTTGCATTGACCCCTTTATCATTATGTAATGCCCTTCTTTGTCTTTTTCGATCTTTGTTGGTTTAAAGTCTTTTTTATCAGAGACGAGGAATGAAACTCCTGCTTTTTTTTGCTTTCCATTTTCTTGGTAAAACTTCCTCCATCCCTTTATTTTGAGCCTATGTGTGTCTTTGCACATAAGACTGGTCATCTGAATACAGCACCCCGAGGGGTCTTGACTCTTTATCCAATTTGCCAGTCTGTGTCTTTTAATTGGGACGTTTAGCCCCTTTACATTTAAGGTTAATATTGTTATGTGTGAATCTGATCCTGTCATCATGATGCTAGCTGGTTATTTTGCACATTAGTTGATGCAGTTTCTTCATGGCATCATTGGTCTTTATATTTTGGTGTATTTTTACAGTAGCTGGTACCAGTTTTTCCTTTCCATATTTAGTGCTTCTTTTGGGAGTTCTTGTAAGGTAGGCCTGGTGTTGACAAAATCCCTCAGCATTTGCTTGTCTGGAAAGGATTTTATTTCTCCACTTACAAAGCTTAGTTTGGTTGGATATGAAATTCTGGGTTGAAAATTCTTTTCTTTAAGAATGTTGAATATTGGCCTCCACTCTCTTCTTGCTTGTGGGGTTCCTGCTGACAGATCTCCTCTTAGTCTGATAGGTCTCCCTTTGTAGGTGACCTAACGTTTCTCTGTTGCTGCCCTTAACATTTTTTCCTTCATTTCAACCTTGGAGAATCTGATGACTATGTTTCTTGGGGTTGATCTTCTCATGGAGTTACTTAGTTATATTCTCTGTATTTCCTGAATTTGAATGTAGGCCTGTCTTGCTAGGTTGGGGAAGTTCTGGATAATATCCTGAAGTGTGTTTTCCAACTTCATTCCATTCTCCCCATTACTTTCAGGTACACCAATCAATTGTAGGTTCGGTCTTTTCATATAGTACCATATTTCTTGGAGACTTTGTTAATTCCTTTTCATTTTTCTTTCTCTAATCTTGTCTGCACACTTTATTGCAGCAAGGTGGTCTTCAGTCTTTGATATCATTTATTCTGCTTGATCAGTTTGGCTGTTGTATGCATACTTGTGTATGCTTCACGAAGTTCTCGTGCTGTGTTTTTCAGCTCCATCAGGTCATTTATGTTTCTCTCTCAACTGGTTATTCTAGTCAGTAGGTCCTGGAACATTTTATCAAGGTTCTTAGCTTCCTTACTTTGGATTAGAACATACACCTTTTGCTCAAAGGAGTTAGTTATTACCCACCTTCTGAAGCCTACTTCTGTCAATTCGTCAATCTCATTCTCCATCTAGTTTTGTGCCCTTGCTGGAGAGATGTTGAGATCATTTGGAGGAGAAGAGGCATTCTGCATTTTGGAATTTTCAGTGTTTTTGCACTGGTCTTTCCTCATCTTTACGGATTTATCTACCTTTGATCTTTGAGGCTGATGACCTTTGGATGGGGTATTTGTTGGGGGTGGGATCTTTTTTGTTGAGGTTGTTGTTTTCTGTTTGTTTTCCTTCTAACACTCAGGCCCCTCTTCTGCAGGTCTACTGCAGTTTGCTAGCAGTCCACTCCAAACCCTATTCACATAGGTATCACCAGTGGAGGTTACAGAACAACAAAGATTGCTGCCTACTCCTTCCTCTGGAAGCTTTGTCCCAGGAGGCACCAGTCTGGTGCCAGCCAGAGCTCTTTTTCCAGTGGAGTTCCTATGTGACATATGACTGTGGAAGAGTCACAAGTCACAGCAGTCTAGACAACTGCTAGGCTTGCCAAGTGGAGGCTTGCTCCTGTAACCCAAGAAAAGACTCAGTATGTGAACTTTCTCATAGTCGCTCTTAAAAGGAAGGGGTGGGAAAGTTTTTAAAGTCAATAAAACTCTATAAAACAACTGCTCAAGAAGTTTTCTTCATAAGTCTCTGAGTTTCAAAGGAGGTACCACTTTAAAAAGCCTTCCATGTGAAGGTATGTGAAAGTCAAGGATGTTCACTCCATTTTCTGTGAGCACCCAGCAGCATGCAACCCTGACCAGGTGTCCAGCCTGGGCAGAGACCAACTTGTTCTCAGATGCAGCAAGGTGTGGGTGTGGATATGGCCTGCTTTCAGTGCATGGGATGCAGTCATAGTAGAAAGGCATCACTCTCTGCCCTTGAAACATATCTCAAGGTCTTCATATAGCTTCCTTTATTGTGCCAATGCATTAAACAGCCATTGGAGATAAGACCCTTTGGAAAATGTGCTCCGGGGTGAACTCCCGATGCTTGCTGTTATGTCAACCCCAGGTAAGCTTCTGGTCCCATGTTTCTAGGATAGATGTGGCAAGGTTGTAGAGGGTCCACTTTAGCTAATATTCTTACCCTCTTGTCACATTATGAAAGGAAGTTATTTATCTAGACCTTGGTTTTATCTGTCTGGGAAATGGGAATAATATGTACTTCATCTACCTCACAGACATGTAGATGATTCAGCAAAGATAATGTGCAAGGAAGTGATTTGGAATATAAATATTAAAGCTATTAACAATGATAGGAATAACTACTGTAGCTTCACTGGCCCCTTTCTCTGAGGTAAGAATAAACTTGAAACTCTTAGCAATCCTTTCTGAGAGGCCTCAGTTGCCTTTTAGAAGAGCCAGAGATGAAGTGGATCATGTGCTCCTCCCCTCATGCTCCCTCAGAGTTTCATGCACATCTCTATCAGGCTTCAACATACTGCCTTGCAACTATCTATTTGTGAGTCTGTCCTCCCTGAAAACAGGGCCATGACTTGGTCTTATTCATTTTTGCAATCCCAATGCAATGCTAGCAATAGGTACTTCATAGCATGTGTTAAATGAATGAACAAATGAATGAAAGTCTGTGAGTCCCACTTTATTAAGAAAGTTGGCATAGAGGGCCCTTAGTAGTTCATAAAGCGGAGTGTAAAATAGTGAATAAGAGCTGGGCTTTGGAATCAGGCAGTCCTGGGTCTGAAAGTCTGTAACTTTCAGCTTTGTGGACATTGGGCATATCATTTAACTACTTGAACAGCAATTTGCTCATCGATAAAGCTGGAATAAGAATAGTTCCCTCCAATGCTGATTTATAAGGATTATATGTAACAAGACATGTGAAGTTTCTAGCATTAAGTACTCAGTGAGCGATAGGTAGCTAACATTATTATTTGTTCCTTAAAAATAAAGGAGGGGATATGATTAATTCTCTGTGAGAAGCTTAGAGGAAAGCAGATGGAGGAGGTGGGTAACCAAGGCTTTTTGGAGGAGGTGACAGGAGGTAACTAACTAGAGAGAGGAGGCCAAGAGAAGTTGTCACACAGATCTTAATGATAGTAACATGCACTGCTGCCTCCCCTCCGCCTCAGTGCCCTTCAAACCTTTGGAGGCGAGAGGACGCCAAGGTGGAGAGAGGAAAAGTGTCTATTTTTACTGCTTAGGACATAAGCAAAAGACCCAATATCACCTAGAGAAACAAAGCTTCTCAGACAGCTCTGAGTCCATTTTGATCCAGGTCATTGACAAAGAGATCACACAGCTAGAGGATCACAAAAGTGAAGCTGAGGAGGGCCCTGGGGCCACATGCACACACCTGCTGGGGTCCTCACAGTACTCTGCTGAATGAGAATGAGAAGACTGCCATTCCAGATCTTGGATTTCTGGAGGTTCAGGCTGCTTTCCTGAACACTGTCTTCCTCCCCTGGAAGAGTGGAAGTTCTGCAGCCTTGTTCATTCAACAAATGTTGGGTGCCTCCTCTGTGCTGGGTGCCTTTCTAGATGCCAGGGTTGCCACTACTTTCCTCAGACAGCTCCTAAAACCTCACTTGGCACAGTGTTGGTATTAAGTTGGTGCCTCCTGTGGCATATTAACCAAAATGAAGAATTTCCTGTTGCTGGGGAAATGAAAGGAATCATAACTTTTTAAAAAATGAAATCATTTTTATATTCGATGTTATTTACTCAAGTGCTTCATAAAAATAAAATTCATTACACAAGTGTCTATATGCTTTGGCCAATATCTTTGCCAGTGATAAATAATATCCTGCATATTTTTACTGCTTTGTTGTTTCTAAAATGCTCTCATATGGCTCACATCATTTGATCTGAGACAGGCTGTTTTTATTATTCCTATTTATAGGAGAAGATATTGAGGCTTAGATGGGTCAATGACATGTCAAGGGTGTGTAGCTAATAAATGCCATACAAAAACATGTGAGAATAATGGCTATTTCAATTGTTTTGCCATTGGAAGACTAGTTTTTGCAAACTTGTTGGATAAGGACCAGCATGGAAGAGATTCAATTTCTCTTCAAGAGAAATTCCATGTCTGCTCCTGAAATAATTGGTGACTTTAGGATTTTGTCCCAAATGAACAAGGGAACAGAGGTGGATAGTTGGAAAGATTATGAAGCACTCTCTTGGCAAAATTCTCTGTGTTAGTCTGAATGTTTCATGACCGTCTCTAATAGTCCAAGAGACTATTATTTAGAATTTAAATAATATTGTTCTTGGCACCCCAATGGCCCTCTGAGTCAGCTGGACCTCAACAGGGTAATAGCAGAGGAAGGTTACAGGCAGGGGAGCAGCTAAGACCAAGGGAAGTAGCCTCTTTCCTCCAGCAACACAACAGCACTTTGATGGGTTCAGCTTGAGAGGACTGAGTCAAAAGATGAACTATGACCAGAAGGAAGAAAACAAACAGACGCACTTTGGGAAGGTCTCAGAATAGGCATTGTACATACATTCCTGGTGTGTGCGAATTAGAGGGTGGGGGTGCCAGGACTGGACATTAGACAACCAAGGACAAGCTCATCTGACAGGGCAATTGTCCAGCAGATGGCTGTTAACCTGTTCCAGCCCTAATATGAACCAAATCCTCATTCTACTGGGCTTCAGTGTCAACTCTGCCACCTAATCAGGTGAACCAGGAAGGAAATCATTTTGCCCTGAAGAAACTGGACCATTGTGGCGCACAAGAGATCACAGCAATCAGTTACCCTCTCTGTCTTGACACCAAGAAGCAGGATTTCCAAAATCCAGGATTTCCAAAATTTTGCACTGAGTTTGTAACAAGTTTTTACACTTTACTGCTTTGTTAGGATCTACAAAACAGTTTTATTTCCTATGGTAGTAGTTCTGAAACTTTGCTACCCATTAGAACCACTGCCCTATGTGATAGGCTGTGAAAGTATCATTCTCATTCTGCAAATAGAAAAGCTGAGGCTAAGAGAGTTCAATGATTTGCCTAAAATCATGGCCCTAGCAAGTTCCAGAAATGAGACTTGAATTCTGAGTTCTATTTCACCTTGTTGGTTCATTAATTCATTTATATAATCATTCATTTAACAAGTATGTTTTTAGTACCAGCTATCTACTGGGCATTAGATATACAATAAGAGACTGAATATATATAGCACCTGCCTTCACTGAGTTTCAGTCTAACGATCTTTTCATTTGAACCAGTATTCTTTAAACCTTTTCATATTTCAGAATTCATTTGAGATTCTGTAGGCTGGGTTAGTGCCCAGCAGGCTCAATGCTCAGCAGAATAGCACAAGCGGTACATTTGCTAGAGTTCAGGTGTGCGTGTCCAAACTTGCCCATGAGAGGCAGTGGGCCACAGAGAAGGGAGATCAGGCCTTGAAGTTGGTGTTCCTGGCTTCAAATAGTGTCTCTGCTCTGACTGGCCAGTGATCATGGGAAGCTTTCTTAAGTTCTCTCTCTATTCTCGGTATCCTCAATGATGGACTGGAGATTGTAGGGCAACCTCTATAAGTGTCATATGTCTAGCTACTGGCTGTCATATCTGAGGCACTCATTAAACACACAGCTGTGACCAGGCCATTACCAGATGCTGAGTACTGTGGAGAACAACCAATTCATGAACTTGGTGTTCCTGAGAGGCACAGCAGCCTAGGAATGTCCTTAGAATTTCTTGTCCTGTTTATTCTTCCTTCTTTAATCTCTATTCTCTATCCATTCTGTTCATTTACCTTAATATTTACAGTTTGGGTACCATTTATTTGGAATTTAAGAATAGGTGGCTGATAAATTTGAACTGGTGATAGTGACCTAATGCAGCTCTAAAATTAATAGAGAAACTCAAAAGAGACTGGATTGAAAGTTAAAAGTTCAACTACTGGGAATGCTTTTTGAATGGCATTTCTACTTTTTATTAGACTTACATTAAAAGAAAGGGAAAGGAAAATATGGAACCTTGGAACTTCAGACCTTTTGAGTTTTCCTTCTTACCAGTGCTTAGCTGACATAATCAACATTGAGTTGTATTCCTTTTTCCTTTCTGAGAGGGAATCTATTTCTTGCACTTAGGAATTTGAGAATCTTTAAAAATATTTTCTCATTTCATAAACATGATTAGCTCTAGAATCTATATGTTTATGGGCTGTGTGCACCTTGTCAAATTGCTCTTTTCCATTCTCAGTTTCCGGAAAGGTCACTGGAATTCCTGCAAGTGTGGCTCTGCTGTTCTGGCATTGACATTGACGACTCTGGAGGAAGCAATGTTGACACTCACAGAGACCTGCAGAGTGACCTCTCCTCCAAATGCCTCAAATAAATAACAGCATGCCTGAGACTACATTTATTACCATTTTACTCCCAGGCTTTTCTAAAACCTATATCCTGTGATAAGCAAAGTCAATATTTAAAGTCTCCGTTAAATTACACATGTACTAATAGCTTGTTCTAAATTAATGCTGATTGACTAAATATGTGACTGAATGATTGATTGGGTCATCATTTGAATAGTGTGGAGATTTTAATTTGCTTTTATAGATGAATGCTCAGTTTGTGGGTTTGTCTGTATTTTATAACTTAAATTCATAAAGATTTAACACTACTTCTTTAGTCTTACCATCAAATACTCTTGTGGCAGGTATAGAATGAACTGAGGCACTATTTCAGTTTTCTCCTTCTGCCACATAGTAGAGCTGGAATGCAAACCCAGTTCTGTGTTCCACTGGCCACTGTAGTCCATACTGGCTACTGCAGTCCATTTGTGCAAAATAATCAGTATTTTGCACAAATTTTAAGCATTGCATTCTTTGTTGTGATTTTGAACATTTTGCAGTCACCATTGTCAGCCACATTAGAGATAAGTCTACCAAAGTAGGTGTTTCCTGGTTGGCCTTATGCCACAATGTCCTAGCTTTTAACCTTTTATGCCTTCTCTAGAGGAAAAAGGAGAAGCACACAACATTTAAGTGTTCTCTTCCCAAAGGCAGGAAATGACAAGGTCTAGGAATTGAAGTGAAATATTTTCCCCAGGGGAATAAAATATGGTAGTGTTTGTCAAACTCAATCCAACTCTGGCTATGAAATAGTAAGGAGAAACCAACATTTAAAAAAAGAATAAAGACTTAAGTGGAAAATATCAAGTTGTACCACATTTAATAGAAGTACTGTTTTGCTAAGCTTTTGTTTGTGTGTGTGTATGTGTTATACATACATGCATGCATGTGTAATATGTATGTATATGTGCTGGCTTATGGTATAAAGTATATTTTTAATGATAGGTTTTGACTTAAACATTTTGAGGTATATTGTAGCATAGGATAATGATTATGAGTGATGAATCAGACTGCCAAAGTTTGAATCTCAACTCTGATCCTTTGTAGGTACATGGTCTAGGTATATTTTAACTTTTAAAGTTTCAGGTTTTTCCCCTAGAAAAAAAATGACAACTCATAATATGTGTAAAGTGTGCAACACAGTACCTGATGCTTAGCAAAGATTCACTAAATTAATGTCAACTATTGCATTTTAAGTGAAGCAGTTTGGGTAAAAAGTTGATGGCAATCAAGAGCAATGCTTTGCATTAGGTCCCCAGGATCATTTTAATTCCATATGCAAACATTTATCTGCTTGCTGACCATGCTCGCATATATGTCTCAGTGGCATGTCAAATACCACATGCCCCAAACCAAACTCATCTTCTAAGCCAAACTGCCCTCCTGCATTCCCTACTCAACAATGGTAGCATCAGCTACCCAGTAACCCAGTAACCCAGTAAAAACTGAAGAGTCACCCTGGATTCCTCACCACTCAACCTATGTATGCAGTCAAGTCATTAATAAGTTCAGTTGATTTTCTAACTCCTGAATAGTTCTAATTTCCTTCTTTGTTATCCATCCTCCTCATAATCCCTATTCCTTCCAATATTGAAATCATACCTTGTCTGCTATTAAACTAAAATCCTATAACTCCTGAATTCCAGTCTTCACTCCCACTGTTCTACCCCTGGAATACACCTTTCAGAACTTCTGCCAGACTATTTTCCAAAAGCCAAATCTGATAATTTCCTTGCTAACTTAAAACATCTTTAGCAAAGCCTGCAAGGCTCTTCATAATCTGTGCATCATTTTTAGCTTTACCATCAACAACCCTTCCATGGTTGGCCTTTAATATAGCAAACTATACCATTCCCAGAAGAAGCAGGCATTTTCATACCTCTGTGTGTACAGGCGGTAATTCCTCCATTGGGAATGGCTTTCTGTGCCCATCTGCTAATCAGTATAGTGGATTAGAGGATGAAGAAGGCATTGATTCAAAGTTAAAGTTAAAATAAAAAATTCAGTGTGCATCAGGAGCACCTTAGTTACTGGATTAAAATTAAAGTCCTTGGCCGCTACCTCTAAATGTTGATTTCAGCAGGGCCAGGGCTTTTTACCTGCACCCCTGATGATTATGAGAAACTACACCAGAAAAAAAAGATAAAAATTCTGTACAAACTCTAATCCTTAACATACATATTCAGGAGTAAAGGTGATAACCTTGTCCTTGGGAAATATCTCCATAGAAATTCAATTTGGAGCATTTTTTAAAAGGAGTGCATAAGTGCCGACTTATTAGTAAAGACAGGTCTTTTTAAATGAGTAGCAATGACAAGAAGGAAAAATACTGCTACTTAATGTAATTATCCATTAATGTTACTGTCTTAAAATATAAAAATTGCATACTGTTATAGCACAATGATAGCACAGATCTGACACTGTTGTAGTGAGATCTCTTTGTCCCTAGTTGAAAACCCTGTGGGAGTCCTGCCACTGAGTAAGTTTATAACAGAGAGAAAATCAGTTCCCGCACCTACAGACAACACAGAGGCCCAGTTGTTTCCAGCGAGTCTGAGAAAGGCTTCCTCTGTATTTTCCACAGTAAGAAAACAAACAAACAAAAAAAAGAACAGAAGCTTCAAGTTAAGTATCTGGGTGTTAGTGGCAGTTAAAACTTGGTGAGAAACCAAGATCAGAGGCTGGCTTTTTACAGGGAACAAATTTCTAAAGCATTTTTATGGCCCAAAGTTAATGCAAACCAGGTAACCCAAGGCTTTCAGATAAGGATCTTAGACAGGGTTATGCTGTCTCTTTTGAGCTGTTCACCATCAGACCCACCGTGCTTACTCAGCCTTCTCATTCACTCATTCACTCTTTAATTTAATGAGCACAGACTGTGTGATAGACATAGTGTTAGGGTACAGGTGGAAAGAGAGATGATGAAGCCTAAATCTCACATTCCATTAGGGGGAATTGACACAGAAGTTACTAGGTTGATGCAAAAGTAATTGTGTGTTTTACCATTAAAAGTAATACAAAAACTGCAGTTACTTTTGGACCAACCTAATACAAGATATAGTGATTTCTCATTCATACAAAAATGGTTATCAAACAAAGTGACACTACTCATTCCTCAAAAATTTGTGGGGCACCTGCTTTGTATAATAAAATATGCCTGGCAGTGCTTGCTAGCTGGGAAAAACAAAGGTTCATTTTCTAATAGGAAAGACTGTTATTAAATAAATAATCACCCAATTAATTAAGTCATTACAAGAAATACTACAAAGCAGGTACAGGGGATGCTGTTAAAGGACATAAGGAACTCCAGGAGTCCTGATGTTGATTTCTTTGAATTGGGACTGGTTTGTGATTAGAAGAGACTTCTCTGAGAAAGCAACATCCAAAATGAGATATGACAGACAAATAGTTAATTGTGTTCAACAATAATATTGAGAAAACTGGATATCCACATGTAAAATAATGAAATTAATCCTTATCTTATATTCAAAAATGGATTACAGACTTAAAATGTAAGACCTGAAACTATAAAACTCCTAGAAGAAAACATAGGAGAAAAACTTTATGACATTGGTCTTGGCAATGATTTTATAGATACAATATCAAAAGCATAGCAACAACAGTGAAAATAAACAAGTGGGACTGTATCAAACTAAAATGCCTCTGCACAGCAAAGAAAACAATTCACAGAGTGAACAGGTAACATACGGAATGGGAAAAAGTATCTGGAAACCATATATTTGATAAGGAATTAATTTCTCAAATATATAAGGAACTCCTACAACTCAATGGCAACACTCCCCCACCAATAACCTGATTATAAAATGGGCTAAGGACCTGAATAGACATGTCCCCAGAGTAGACACAAATATCCAAAAGGTATATGAAAAGATGCTAAACATCACTAATCATTAGAGAAATGCAAATTAAAACCACAATGTGCTATTACCTCACCTCTGTTAGAATAGATATTATCAAAAAAGCAAAAGAAAACAAGTGTTGTTGAGGATGTAGAAAAAATGGAACTCTTGTATACCATTGATGGGAATGTAAAATGGTATAACAACTATGGGAATGGTATGGAGGCTCCTTGAAAAATTAAAAATAGAACTACCATATGATCCAGCAATGCCACTTCTGAGTATTTGCCCAGAAGAATTAAAATCAAGATCTCAAAGAGACATTAGCACTATTTACGATAGCCAAGATGTGGAAAGGATCCAAATGTCCCTTGTCAGATAAATGGAGAAAAAATAGGGTATATACACAAAATGGAATATTATTCAGCCTTAAAAATATGGAACTCCTGCAATATACAACAATATGGATGAATCTTGAAGACATTATGCTCAATGTAATGAGCCAGTCACAGAAGAACAGATACTGCATGATTCCACTGATATGAGATATCTAAAATAATCCAACTCACAGAAGCAAAGAATAAAATGATGGTTTCCAGGGATTAGAGGTAGGAGAAAATGGAAAGTTTCTAATCAATGGATATAAGATTTCAGTTATGAAAAATGAAGTTCTAGAGATCTGCTTATACCATTGTGTCTACAGATAAAATACTGTATTATAACACTTAAAAATCTATTAAGAGGATAGAACTCATCGTAAATGTTTTACCACAGTGAAAAAAAAGCTATGATAAACACTAATGAAATATCTCTAAATATAACAAAAAAAGAGTTAATTAGGCCAAGTGGTGATGCTCAGAGGGTGGGTGAGGTTGAGTAGCTTTCTAGGCAAAGAAACACCATGTTCAAGGCTTGGAAAAGGGAAGGAGGACAGATAGGGCTAAGACTGTGCAGTGTGTAGGTGGCCTTGCTGAGGACTTAGGTTTTCAGCCTCAGGGCAATGAGAAACTACTGAAAGTTTTAAACAGAAGAGGCATAATTAAGTCTGTGTTCTTTACAAAAGATCACTTGGGCTGCAGTGAGGAGAATTTTTGGAAGGGACTAAAAATGTGCTGATAAATTAGGAGTTTCCTGCAACAGTTCAGTTAAGAAGCAATGGTAGCTTGGGCCAGGATGGTGGAGTGTAGATAGAGAGAAGCAGGATGGTAAGAGATACATGGGGGAGAAAAAATGCACAGGACCTGGTGATAGATGAGATTTGGGGGTTGAGTGAGAAAGAGGGGTCAAGGATCACTGCCATCCCAACTGGATGAATAGTTGTGGTGTTCACTGAAATGGGACACTAATGACGAGGACCAGGACTGGTTTTGGATGGGAGTGGAAGGAGAGGAGCTCATCTCAAGTTTTACTTTATATACACTGAGTTTGCCATTGAGACATTTCTCTGGAGGTGTTGTCAGTGCACAGTTGAATATCATGTCTGGGTCTTAGAGGGTAAAGAATTAAGTTGAAAATGGTTAGCAAAAGATGGCATTGAAGCCATAATGGGGATGTTATTACTCTATGGAAAGAGCTTAGAGCAAAAACAGAGCCTGGCCTGAGCTTTGAAAAGTTCCAGCTTTTGACGGCTGGACAAAAGAGGAGACTGAGATGGAGCAGCAGAGAGGAAGAAGGAGAACCACCAGATGGATGGTCACCAGGTGACAAAGGAGGATGTGTTTCAGTTCCTCCTGAGTTGCTCTGAAAGTTCAAATTATTAGGATGACTGAAAAATCATCCACTGGATTTGGCAAAGTGGAGGTTCTTCATAATCCAGTGAAGAGGTGATGGAGTTATACTGGAGTGGTTTGAAGAAAGATGTGACAAAATGGAAATAGCAAATGCACATAACTTTTTCAAAAAGTTTGGCTATTAAAGGCGGTGGCTTAAGGTGGAAAGATTTGAGCATGCTTAAACGCTTATGGGATAGATTCCTCACTTCCAGGTATAGGGGCAAACAGTTAATAGTGCTGTCAGGAAAAGTGGGAATGATGGCCTATAGAACCCAAGCTGGGTTGGATTAGGTTAGTGGATAGGAGCAATGGCTGGAATAAGTGAATGGGAAAATGTAAAGTAGAGGGCTGAGTAGGATTAGAGGCTGCAGTGGGGTCCAAGGGCACAGCTGACCAAATGACATCGCTGGTTGACAGTGTGTTGTTAGAATCACTGATTTCTGACATGGTGGAATATCACAAGATGCCAAGGTCCAGAGTGTGACTCTGGGAGAAGCTGAGGAAAGGTATTCCAGTTAGTCAAGGCTAGGGTGTTGAAGGAGCCAACATATTGATGTTGAAGTCACCCAGGTTGATGGCAAGATTGGGTGGAAAAGGTCTATAAGCTGGTGCCAAAGTCCTCAGTAACTGAAAGGTGGTAAATGACAGTGATGAAAAGGACAAAAGGTCAGTATCTCTAAATGGCAGAACTCCTCAAATAGGAGCAGAGAAACAGATTTTGTTGTGGTGGTAGCTGTTTGTTTAAACAAGAATATGGGGGAATACAGCTCTGAAAATGGTCTTAGGGAAAGAAAGGATACCTAGCTGTGTCCTGACTTGGGAGTTGAAGAGTCAAACAATAAACAGCCTCCATATGAGAGGGGTTTGGATGAAGCAGTCACTCGGGGTAAGAGTAGGTTTTAGTTGATAGACGGAGTTGGCTAGAACTTGTGAAAATAACTAACTGAAGATATAAGGGAAAGGTGTCCCTGAGAGCCAAGTAAAATGGGGTGGAGAACGGAAGTGGCAAGGATGTGCAGATCTGAAAGTCTGATAGAGAAATAGATGCAAATAAAGAGTAAGTCAGGAGTGTGAAGAACAGGGCTAACTGCTTAGGGTTACAAAGAGGTAGAATGGGAAAGTTTTGCAAAGGAGGTCTTAGCCGAGCTGAAATCAAGTAGGAGTTCTGCTGATGGGCAAAGAAGGAGAAAATCATCCAGGTAGAAGGATCAGCAGGCACAAAAATGCAGAGGCCCAGGAGGCATGCGGCTTGAGGCCAGTGCAGTTTACTTCAGTGTGGCTGCTCTGCAGACTCACAGAGGACCAGTGGTAAAGGAGGAGGTCTTTGCCTGAGACCATTTTCATCAGGCCTGGGCAGGCATGATGCAGGCAGGCCCTGGTGGAGAGCTTTGGTGTCCAGCTGTGGAGCCTGGGCTTAGGGAGCTCCTCTGGGCTTTTAAGCAGGGCTGAGATGTGATTGTCACTGTTCCAGATGAGTGGGTCTCTTCTCTTACCTCATGCCCCCACCATGCTGTGCTCACATGGTCTCTGCAATGTCCAATCCTCTGGGTAAATCCTACTCATCTCTGAGGCCTAACTCAAGTCTTACCCCTGGAATAAAGCCCTTCATGACTACTGTAACCCATAGCTTCCTCCTTTCCCCCAAATGTTTTTATTCTTATAGTCCGAATCATACTTAAAAAGAAAGACAGCAGAAAAAGCCACCATTCACAATTTGTGTTAGCAAGCATCCTTCCCACCTAGCTACAGAGAAACCTGGTAGGACATAAAATTACTATAGTCAAGGGAGAGTCACCTGTCTCTCTCATTTAGAAAGAAGAGAGAACACAAACTGAGTTGCTCTTAGAACAACGGGAAAAAAGGATTTCTTTCTTTTTTCTGTTTTACTGCCAAAAATGAGTGCCTCTTGACTCAAGTATAAACAAGGGTTCTGTTTGAAAGTCCTGGATTAATACTATCTCAGTTAATGTATGGATGTATGGCCTTAAGCAAGTTACTCAACTACTTAGAACCTCAATTTTCTCATCTGTAAAATGGGCTAATATGAAATCCACAAGGTCACCAGAAGATCAAAGTCATTTGTATATGTATGCATCTTATTAATTGTATGCCTTACTATGTGCCAGGCATTCTGCTAGGAGCTAAGCTGTGAGGGGCACAAGATAGGCACACTCTTGCCCTCCTGGAGCTTACAGACCAGAGGGAGAGAGAGACAAACAGTTTCACAATTAATTGCCAGTATCATAGTGTAGAAAGCCAGGCACCACCTTTAATACACATTCGTTCCCTTCCTTTCTTAAGTTCTCTCAGTCGAAGTAATATAACAAGTGCTGTTTGCTAACACATTAATTACTTAACTAATTTTCTGGGGCTTTCACATTGTAAGTGGGGACTATCTCAGGCTCACACAAACACAGATGGTGTGCTGAGGAAAAAATACCAGGTGACTAAATGTCCTACCAAGGCTCCTAAGTCAAAGGAGACCCAATAGAAAATGCCATATTTCAACCCCAGTACATTTAGCTCACTAGAGCAGAAAGGATAACACAGCAAGCTGCAGGGCGAGCCATTGTTCCAGGACTTAGGCTGTGGAGGAAAAACAGCAGCCTCAAGAGGAGTCTTGGAATGTGGCTACTGAGTGCAGAAGCCTAACCCGCTCCATAGCCTGTCCATCCACTAAAGTATGGACGGCAGGGGAGGGCCCTTTCCCCTATTAATGGGCTCAATTCATTTCTAATGAAAGAAAGCAAGAAAGCCTGGGTTTCCCTAAGGTTTACTCATGAGTGACAACATTATTTAAAGATCTCTGGGCACAATGCCTTTCCTAACTCCCCAGAGCCTGAGACAAAAGAGTTGGGCTGAGGCGCTGGCCCTGCTTATTGTCAGGTGGCAGCTGTGTGTCCCCAATGCTGGAGAGAGATTTCCTCCCCCTGCCCTCCCTCACCTCCCAGGGCCTGCTCCATGCACTCTGCACTGCTGGGGATAACGGCTGAGCTGGAAGGCCCTTAATAGAAAAGCTTCCTCTTTTATTCCTTTAGCAGCAGTGGGGTGGGGAAGAAATCTCACTGGCCTGGGAATCCAGGCAACCTTATTTTGGGTGCAGACTGGAAAATCAATTGCCCTTTCCTTTCTTGGTAAACTTGCTGCCACCTGCACAGCCCTAGAGCTCTAAAAATATTTGTCAGATTTACTGCAAATGTTTGTTTACAAGTCTGTCTCCCCATTTAAACTCTTGGGTTTCCTCAGGGCAGGTACTATGTCTTATTTATTTTTACCTTAGTGCCTGGCTTATAGTAGGAGCTGAATAAATGGGGGTGGGGTTGAGGGAGGGAAAGAGAGATAATATATGAATAAATGAATGAATGAAAGAATGAATATCAGTCTCCAACACGACAAATTGATTAGGAGATGCCAGTCTGAATGTTAAGACTCTAGGGGATCCTCAGAGATTCCACAGAGGTGTCAAGTCGGGAGTGGGAAAAGGCATGTCAGGAAAACAGGGGCCTGTCGTACTTCCCCCTCTGCTGTTTAAACTAGATTTTATGATATTCATCTGTCTTAGACATTGGTCTTCCTATTTGAGATTTTGTTTTAATAAAAGATTCTGTGGCCAAGAGCACTATTTGAAAAAGTTATTGGGCTAGATATTTTTTTCCCCACTTAGGTATCTTCCAACTGGGATGTTTTCTGTGATAGGAAAGTATTTGAATGGATTCTGCTTTTGACCACTATTGGAGCAGGTTTCTGCATCTTATTCTGCGTGAAGAATAACACAAGTAAGGGACCTTACTTGTAAATATCCACAACATATCCTCTTGGGCTGGAGCTCCAACAGCCAAGCACCTGCATGTCCTGGTGGTTCTTAAGTGCGCCCCGCCCCACACCACAGTGATGGGGCATGGGGACTTTTGAGGTGAGTGGTGTTTTTAGCCTGTATCTCCAGCTCTGTTTCTCACATCTAATTTTAATATAACTTATACTGCACTTTATATCTCTTCTGCTGACTGTCCCAAACCACGGAAGAGAGTTGGCCCACGGAGGACTAAAGTGTTGCTACAGATGGGTTGGTCATAGACAATATCAAAGAGGAATTGATCACTCAAGTTTGCAAAGGACATTATTAGACAACCCAACAATCCCACGCAGTGTGGCAATGCAGAGACTTCCATGACTTCATCTATCTACTTATGTTACACCTATCTACTCAGCACCTACTATGTGGGGCTAATTGTGGCATTGAAGATA
Source organism: Cacajao melanocephalus (assembly GCA_963573385.1). Classification (NCBI taxonomy): domain Eukaryota; kingdom Metazoa; phylum Chordata; class Mammalia; order Primates; family Pitheciidae; genus Cacajao; species Cacajao melanocephalus. The sequence goes on along the minus strand of CAUYLG010064468.1, from coordinate 21,279 downwards.
TAGACACAAGAAAGAGAGAGCACCTTTGTTAAGGAGCTCACATCCCAGTGAGGGAGCACGGTTAAGAAAATGATACAATTCAAGATGATAAGCACAGACACAGAAATGTGTCATATGCTATGAGGCTGCAGAGAAGGGAGAGTTCTCCCTGAGGGCTGGGAGGAGCAGTGGGGAAGCCTTCACAGAAAAGTGCCTTTTCAATTAGGCTTTAACTTTGGACAGTTTTTCAAAGCTGGAGGATGGAGAAGGAAAGTAGGACAGGCGTGGAGGCACCATCCACAGAGCACCTCAAGGCAGAGAAGACTTGGGTGCTGTGCCATCTGGGAGGTGAGGCTGAAAGGACAACTATGTATCAAGCAAGGAAGCTGGAGGGGTAGGTCAGATTAGAATGACATGGGTCTTGAAAGCTTTGTTAATTACATTACTCTGGAGGCAGTGGGGAGCTACTGAAGGTTTTAAAGCATGGCCTCCTATGCCATGCTAAGGAACAGCTAATTATACTGAAGGCAATGGAGAAGGCCATCAAGCAGGCAAGAAGTGGTCCAGTTTTCCCTTTGATGAGCCCATTAGCACTGTGAGGCAGTGATAAGGCTGCTGCCTTCGTCCATGTGAAGAAAGAAGATGCTCTACCAGGGCAAATGGAGTAGAGGTGAAAGGATAGATTAAAGCTACATTTCAGAGAAGAGAAAGCAGACACAATTCCTCCTTGTGTGTTGGGTGATGGGGGGCAGGCAGAAGACATGCAAACCTTGGAGGTTTCAACCCTGGGGGCTAGAGCTGGTCCCATTTCTGTTCCTCAGCAATGCTTTGGCATTTATGCTGGAATCCTAAGGGTCTATAAGATATTTTTCCTTTTGTAGGGGTCAGATTAGCTGCCATAGCATTGGAGGAGTTGCTGACATCAGCCCTTAGGGTTTGGAATATGACAATACTGCTTTATCTGGATTCTCCACAGGCCCCTGTTATGGGCTGAATTGGGTCCTCCCAAAATTCATAAGATGAAGTGCTTGCCCTTAGTACCTCAAAATGTGACTGTATAGAGATAAGTCCTTTAAAGAGGCAGTTACATTAAAATGGGGTTGTTAGGGTGGACCCTAATCCAATATGATGGGTGTCCTTATAGCAAGAGGAGATTAGAATACAGACAACACAGAGGGACAAAGACCATGTGAGGTCACCGCAAGAAGGTGGCCCTCTGCAACACAAGGAGAGAGGCCTCAGGAGAAACCACATCTGTCAGTACCTTGATCTTGGACATTGTATTAGTCTGTTCTCACACTGCTGATAAAGATATACCCAAGACTGGGCAATTTACAAAAGAAAGAGGTTTAATGGACTTATAGTTCCACATGGCTGGGGAGGCCTCACAATCATGGCAGAAGGCAAGGAGGAGCAAGTCACGTCTTACGTGGATGGTAGCAGGAAAAATAACTTGTGCGGGCAAACTCCCCTTTTTTAAAACCATCAGATCTCAGAAGACTTATTCACTATCACAAGAACAGCGCAGGAAAGACCTGCCCCCATGATTCAATTACCTCCTACAGGGCCCTCCCACAACACGCAGGAATTCAAGATGAGATTTGGGTGAAGACACAGCCAAATCATATCAGACACCTAGAGTCCAGAACTGGGAGAAAATAAATTTCTGTTGTTTAAGCCACCCAGTCTGTAGTGTTTTGCTATGGGAGCCTGAGCAAACTAATACACTCCCTATGAAGAAAATCTCACATGAAGTCCAAGCCTGTCTGGTCCACGAGATAAAAGGTTACCACCTGAAGTGGGACCACATTTCTCTGTTTTAATTGCTCCAGCTAGTCCAGCCTATCTCGTCATTACAGACATGACCACTGCGACAATGATGGGCAGGTGTGTTGGGAATTCTTTTTTTTTTTTTTTTTTTTTTGAGACGGAGTTTCATTCTTGTCTCCCAGGTTAGAGTACAATGGGGCGATCTCCACTCACTGTATCCTCCGCTACCCAGGTTCAAGCAATTCTCTTGTCTCAGCCTCCCAAGTAGCTGGAATTACAGGTGCCTGCCACCATGCCCACCTAATTTTTGTATTTTTAGTAGAGATGGGGTTTCACCATGTTGGGCAGGCTGGTCTCAAACTCCTGATCTCAGGTGATCCACCCACCTCGGCCTCCCAAAGTGCTGGGATTATAGGCAGGAGCCACTGTGCAGGGCCATCACTTGAACAAGAATGTCCCTGGGTTATAACATCCAGGTTGCTGTTTTTTTTTTTTTTTTCTAAAGCACCAGTCAATTGGTTCACAAAGCTCCCAGTAACTCAGCTCTCACCACTTGCTCAAAGCCAGTTTCTTGGGGCTTGAATGTGGGGAAATATTCTATTTAAACCCAAATGACTATTGAGCTTTGTTGACAAAATACCACTAAGAACAATGTAAATGGAATCTATCTTCAAGGAAGCAAAGGTTAGGAGCAGTTCACAAAAACCTCTAGCCACGTTGTGACTTCATTACTACATCTGAGGGGAGAGATGTGTGAGCTTAATTAGGTAAACATAGAGACAGTGTTTGGGAATCTCATTGTAACTAGTGGGAAGGCAAAGTTTTCATGAACAATTGCTGGATGTGACTAGGTCAGTCACCACATTTGAGATAAACCCTTTATCTAAGGGTTACTACTTAAGCCAGCAACAAAGAAACATTTTACCCAATTCCCACTAAGATTTAGATATGTCAAGTTTTCTTTGTTTCTGATTAGCAACAACAGAAAAAATTAAAATACTTCAGTCTGGAATATCCCAGGAACCCCCAAACTTAGCAATATTTAAGGAATATAGTGCCTAGTCACTCCTCCAGAAAGGGGCACCGTGATGGGAGAGAGCACAGAACTCAGGTGTCAAACACACCTGCATTTGATTCCTGGCTCAATGGGTTGCTAAGTATGTGACCCTGGGTCAGTTATTTAACCTTCCATGGGCCTCAGCTCCCTTATATATTAACCTGTTGAAATGCAGACCCCTCAGCATAGGGTTACGAGGTTTCAGCATGACTGCGTATGAAAAGAGAACAAAGAAGCTACATGGAGAAGACAGTGGCCTCGGCTCACTGCCAGGAAAATGACTCACGTTTGTATGCCAGGGTTGTAGTTCACTCTTACCCTGACAAATGAATGTGAAAGACCCATCATTTCCTCCACCTTCCTTCAGTCACACAGTAACAGTTAGCTACTGCCTGCAACGTATCAGGCACTGTATGACATGAAACTGTAGGCAGAACTGACAATGTCATTCCCAACCTGTTAGAATTTTAACACCTGTCACAAAAGGGTCTCATGATGCTTTGGACACTTTCTCAAAAGGTGACACTTGTTGCAAGAGTAGTAAGGACATCAACAGCTATCATTTCCTACTTGGGTTTTATGTTTAATATTTTGTAAAACAATACTTTGACTTATATCATATGAGCCCCACAAAGGCTTCAGAACCTCAACATACAACCAGCAAGTTGCAGAAGTGGATCACAAGTCCAGTCTCCATCTCCTTAAGTTCAATAGGAATTTCCTGATATATTTTCTCCCAAGTTTGAAAGTAATAAATGCTTATAACACAAAGAAAAGTTGGAAAAAAATAAATATGACCACACCTTATTCTCATCGCCCAGAGATAGCCATTGTATCATTTTGTTCTATTTTCTTCCAATCTTTTTTCTATGCTTAAAAAAAAATTTGTTTAAACAAACTTGAGATCATACTATGTATACAATTTCATACTCTTCCTTTCCCCCCCAAAAATGTTATGATTAGCATTTTCCCACATACTAAAAACTCAGCCTAAAATGTTATTAAAAATCAGAAAAACAGAGCAAGCTATTATCTAATAATTTGTTTTATATAATTGTTTCCAAACTTCCACAATTATGAATTATGCTGTAATGAGTACACGTACAACTTTTTGTTCCTGATTTTTCTTTAGATTGAACTCTAAGTGTACTTAAGAGACTGATGACACATTCGTTCATTCAACAAATATTTAATAAGCCCCCATTAGGTGCTGGACATCATTATAAACTGATGATACAGTAATAAGCAAACAAAGTAAAAAAGCAGATAAGATAGGCCTGCCTTCATGAAGCTTACATTCTAGAGAGATATCAACAATTTTAAGTATATTTAGGCATATTTTCAATCACTTTTAGAAAGGTTGAACTATTTTATAGCTCTACTATCAGTACATACGTAGCAGTCTTACTACATTTTCACCAATACTGAGTATTATGATTTAAATATTTTTGCCAAGTTTATAACATTTAATAAAAATATTGCCTTCCTTAGAGATTTTTCTCCTTTGCTCTCTACCTGCATGTATTCACCTCCTCACAAAATACAAGTACAATGAAGAGACATTTAGTTCTCATCTCATCTCTTGGTCTCCTGGCTTGGCATAATGACTCACACCTGTAATCCCAGCACTTTGGGAGGCCAAGGTAGGTGGACCATTTGAGCAGTTTGAGACCATCCTGGGCAGCATAAAAGACCCCAACTCTACAAAATTAAAAAAAAATCAGCCAGGTGTGGTGATGCATGCTTGTAGTCCCAGCTACTTGGGAGGCTGAAATGGGAGGATCACTTGAGCCCAAGAGGTCAAAGCTGCAGTGAGCTGTGATTGGAGCACTGTACTCCAGCCTAGGTGACAAAGCAAGACCCTTTCTCAAAAAGCAATACAAAAAAAGCACAAACAACAAAAAAACCAAAGTGTGTTCTCCAAATGTCAAATTTCAAAGGCGTTTCCCTGCCTGTAGTGAGAAAATAATCCCAGCCCCAAAGCAGCGATGGCAAGAGTGGAATTGCCTCCAATGCTTTGCAAGGTAGCCCTTGAAGGTAGCAAAAAATAATGATGACAAATCAGTGCCTTGGTAGGGCCTGATATGTCTGGGGGCTGAGTTATCAATGAGTTTCTCTAATCAAATGCCAGACTACCATGAGGGATCAGCTAGGAGAGGCCAGATGGGGACTCTGCAGGGGTGGGGGTAAGGTCAGGATCAAATAAAGCTCTTTCATGAAAGCTCCTGGTCAACTATAGAACATTGAACAAGTAGAAGGGAGTTTTGCTCTTTTTAATGGAAGCCTTTGGAGGATGTTGAGGACTTTGACAGGGGCCTATAATAAGAAAAAGGGGATAAGTATATGTATGGAAATATAAAAATAAGCAAATAAAATATGAATAAACAAAATAGCTAAAAATATGTGTTTAATATTTTTGGAGTGTTTATCACATGTTAGAAATTTTCAGATACTCTATTTTACATATATATATAGAGAGAGAGAGAAAGAGAGAGAGAAAGAGAGAGCTTAATGTATATCAGGCACTGCTCCAAGCACTTTGACTTATGTAACCATAATTGGCTTGTAAGGAAGATACTAGCATTATCTCCATTTGACAGATGAAGAAACTGAAGCATAGAGAGTTAAGTATTTATAAAGCCAGGATCTGATCCCAATTAGTCTGCCTTTAGAATCTTTGCTCTTAAACACTATCCTATAAGAAGGAAACTGATCATCAGATCGAGTAAGTGTGTGCCCTGGTTCAAAAGGTTACGCAAGTAGGACGGATCAAGTGTCTCCTATGAACCAGGCACTGTGCTGGCTCAAGGTCACAAAGCTCATGAGGGTAAACGCTGGGAGCTGGGATCTGGCTCAAGATTTGCCTGACTCCAGGCCCTTATTCTTTCTACTATACTCTGCCTTAAGGGGAAATACTTTTGCATATGGGTTGATGTGTAAGAGGCAAGGATGGCATAGGGTGCAGTGCTTTTGGAACAAAATGCCACAGCCAGAACAGAAGCTCCCAGGTATGCTGTTATGAGGAGGGTAGCTGTGTTAGAGGGCACCTCCAGGTGGGCCCCTCACCATACCTTCTCAGCCCCAGACACTCTAATATGGTCCAGGTGGTTCAGAATTTACCTTTTGGGTTCAGATGCCTCCATGCAATAAACAACAGTCTTTAGAAATTCCAAGAAGTGTTCTTACAATCCCAGGCTTTGGCATTAGAATTTGTTGAACTTTCAGTTATTAAAAATTCTTTTATATTTTTCCCTTGACAACTCACACTGTACTTCAGACTGCTTTGATAGTTCCCTTAACAGTTGCCTTCATATTTCAAAACCTATGAAATTACATATTGGAAGGGATTATTCATTTTTTTTTCCAATGGAAAGCATACATACCCCATAATGCTTTACTAATGATAACCAGATGGATTGAGGGGTCTTTGACAAAGGTTTTCTTTAGCTAATTTGAGAACATACTGAATTTTAGTCTCTTCTGACTGGTGCAAAAATGGGCAGAATGTAAAGTGCCCTATAAATTTCCTACTGGTACAATTTTAATACTTTCATCATGTCAGATGAAATCTATTTAAATCTAACTGTCCCTTTCCTCTGTTTTGAAAGTACAGGTTTCAGGCTTTTTCAGTGAAGCCCAGGAAAATATTCAACCAGAAGTACTGGATACTCCTGAGTAGTTCCTGCTCAAAATTCTGCCATAATTACTTCTTGATCAGTGCTCATGCCTTGACCTCATTCTCCCTTACTCTCAAAGGAGCCCTTGAGACTTAAGAAGTCTTCTTACCTACATGTAGAATCATGAGGTGCTAGGGCTGGAAGGGACCTTAAGGATCATCTGGTCTACCTCTTTCAAGTTATAGATTAAAAAAACTGAAATTTCAGAAAGGTTCAATGACTTGGCCAAGGTCATGTAGGTAAGAATTGACAAGGGTTAGACTTGAACCTTACTCTATGTGTCACTTGGCCTCCCTCTGCTCTCCTTTTCTCTAATTTCCCTCTTTTTTCCTTATATTTTCCATTTTCCCCGTCAGAACCAGGTCATGGATGATGATGGGATGGGCCAAACCAAAGTGGACCAGGTTGTGGAAAACAGTCAAATTCAGCAAAGGGGTTCTGGAAACAGGCAGCTGGAACAAGTCTGGCTGAGAAGTCCAGCAAAAGGCAGAGGCCCTGATTAGACAGATGGCACTGGCAGAGCAGGAAACCTGACATTGGGTCATGGAAGTGTGGTAAGCAGATTAGGTAATAGCAAGTAACAGGGCCCTAGAATCTTAAATGACATTTCAGCAGCAGGACTCCACTTCATAAGAACTAAGATGCATTGCCAAGGCAGGGATGTGGTCACAGGGGCCCCAGGGAACTGGAATCAAAATCTGGAGCTCAGTTCCAAGGTACATGTTCCAAGGTTAGGGCAGAACCAGCAGTGAGCTTCTGGCCCAGAGTTCCTTACAGTATCCCAGAGCAGTGTGGTAGAAACAGCAGCTTAACAAATAGTCCATATACTTCCACATATCTCCCACCATCTCTTATGGCTGGATTGGGGTCATGTGACTATTTTTGGTCAAAGGACTTTGAGAGGAAGTAGAAACCATGATGACCACACATTTTGTTGTTGGAAAGGGAAGGAGGAACACTAGAAGTCTTCAAAAACAAGTCTGTTGTCAGCCCCTTGTCCACCTCACTCCAACTCTGTGAAGTATGCCCTTTGGAGCATGTACAGCTTTAGACACAGCATGACCTTTTTACCTGTTAATACCTATGTGAGAAATGCCTTTGAGCAAGAAAGTACATCTTGCTGCTGTTGACCAAGAGTCAAATTCTTTAAAATATTTGTAGAGATTTATTCCAAGCCAAATATGAGTGACCATGGCCCATGACAGGACCCTCAGGAGATCCTGAGAACATGTGCCCAAAGTGGTTGGGGTACAGCTTGGTTTTATACATTTTTGGGAGACATGAGACATCAATCAAATACATTTAAGATTAAGATAAGTATATCTTAAATGTATTTGATTATCTTAAATATATTTGGTTGATGTCTCATGTCTAAATCTACAGGTAGATCTAAAATGTTTCTAATTGGCAATTGGTTGAAAGAGTTACCAATAGAAAGGAATGTCTGGGTTTCGTTTAGAAGTCCTAGAGACCAAAGTTTTATCAAGTAGACGAAGCCTCCAGGTAGCAGGCTTCAGAGAGAACAGGTTATAAATATTTCTTATTAGATTTAAAGTCTGTGTTGGTGTTAAAGCTGGAGGGGTAAAATGAGGCACAGCCAACTCCCATTTCCTGTCGTGGCCTGAACCAATCTTTCAAGTTAAATTTTAGAATGCCCTGGCCAAGGGGGAGTCCATTCAGATGGTTCTGGGTGAGGTGGAGGGTTCAAATTTTATTTTTGGTTTACACTACACAGGGTTGTCTCTTACAAGAAAAAAAGAACACAAAATATTCCCTCCATTCCTATAACCAATACTCCCTGCATGTTACAACTGCTTGTTCTGTTGAGAAACAATTGAAAACTGGATAAAGGTAGAGAATTTATAAATGGAATACAGTAAACATAAATAAGCATATAAAACGATATAAATGTAAATAGATTTACATAGGTTTATATCTGTAACTCAATTTAGTCTTCTCAACAAATGAATGAGGCAGATATTATTATTTTCATTTTATAGATCAGGAAACTGAGGTAAGTGTGAGTAATTTGGGAGACAAGCTGACACAGTAGCTTGAGTAGACAAACTTCTAGGTTAGAAATCATATCTTAATAGACCATTAAGAAAATTATTATTGAATATTTATATACAATAAAGTTACCATAAGTTAAGCTGAATTAATCCATTATATCTTGTATGTTTTAATTTAAAATTAACCATTTTACAGTGAATGATTTAATAACATTTAGTCCATTCACAATATTTTCAATCACTACCTCTATCTAGTTCCAAAACATTTTCATCACTCTAAAAAGAAACCCACCACCCATTAAGCAGTTGCTCCCCACTTCTTCTATTCCCTAAGCTCTGGACAATCACCAATCTATTTCTGTCTCTATAGATTTCTCTATTCTGGATATTTCATACAAATGGAGTCATAACATATGTGAATTTTTATATACAACTTCTTTCACTTAACACAATGTTTCTGAGGTTCAGCTATGTTGTGTCATGTATCATTCCTTTCCATGCCTGATTAATATTCTGTTGTATATACATACCGGAAATTGTTTATCCATTCATTTGTTGATGGACAAGACCCAAGGCCCACTGTGCCAACATGATTTCCAATCTACACCACCTGTTCCTCCTCAAGGCAGCTGCACATGCTGTTCACAATTAAAAGGCTGGATGTGCTTCTGAGTCATGGGGCCTTTGATTTGAGAATCTGTGACTAGGTGTTGGTTTTGAAAAGTATTTTAGGGGTACCATATAGAAAAAATTATGGCTTTAGAAGACTTTTGTTGGGGGCTCAACTTTGCCACCAATAACTGCTTAATTTAGCATAAGGCCAGTCTCTTTGGACATTAGCTATCTCATATATTCAGAGTCCCTTCTAGCCATGACATCTATGACCCGGCATTTTCTCTAAGAGCAAGTATTTTATGTTGAATTACATTGAAGTCAATGATTCTTAAAATAGTCATTAATCATTGAAGTTTTCTATTTTAGGCTCTTTTTAACTTTATTGTTTAAAATCTTTGTAACAATCCTTTAAAATAGATTTATTAAAAATTACACCCGTTTAACAGATGGAATGGACAAGTAACTTCCTTGCATCATACAGTCAGAGGGAGAGGGGCTAGAGGTCAAACCCAGACAGCCTGATTCCAAACACCAGTTTTTTTCACTTCAAATCCCTGCCTCCAAGACACTCTTTCAATTATTTTCTGTTCTCTAAGTTTGCCTACCCCTAACCTCACCCCAAGTCCCTTGGGCCTCCCACAAGTGCTCAGAAAAATCGAAAAATCTGACTATTTCTCCATTGCAACCATTTTCTAAGAGCTTCTGGAGGCTGTGTGCATCCCTTCTAGTGAAGGATCTGGGAGTTCACCCTGTGTTGCAGAGAGAAGACTCCACCCATCCTCCCTCCCTAAAGCTACCACAGCTTATTTGAGAATAACAACAAAAACATCATGTGACCCTTACATAACAATGGTCAATTTATCCATTGCTCTCTACTATATAATGGGATTATGACAGCAATTTTATAAGTTGGGTTAGGATTAATTTTATAAATGAGGATACTGACGCTCAGAGAGGTCACTCTCTGATGGTCGTGTATGTGGCTCCAAATACACCATTTCCCACCTGGGACTTTGCCATACTGTGTTGAGCTGCAGTTGGGAAAATATCTCAGAGACATGCTTCTCTCCAGGATTGTCTTTGTGGACAGCAAAGAGATGAGCGTGTTTCTGGCCACTTACAGACACACACACAAATGCCACTCAGAACACTGGCCCTGACCCTAAAGAATCACTTAGCGGTCTGCCTCCAGTGAAGCTATTTTCAGGGCCTTTTTGGTGCTCTCACATTCCACCAAGTATCCCCTTCAGCCCCATGAGACTGACAGTGAGTGATGTCATTCACTGACAAAATATTCCTGACAACACCAGTGAGTGATATTCACCAGATGCTGCTCAAGCCTCATGTTCTTACATGGGCATAATGGAAAAATCCTCCATTACATACTGGGAAGTGACCAATAGTCCATGGTGCTTCTGGCTCTCCCAGTACAGAAAAGTGGAGGAATTTCAGTGGAGGGATGTGGAGTCTTTGGTTGGATGACTGGTTTTCATTTAAATGTCATTTGTCCTGAAAATCTGGCTGTGGGTTAACTGATGCTTATCCTTCCTGTTTTAATCATCCCTACGCCTTTTTCTAATCCATGTGTCACCAGGAGAAAGAAATGTAAATATGTGAGGTTGCTGTTTTCAGCAAATTCATTCAGCAATCAATGCCAAACCAAGCTTTGCTTGAAAACCAACAACAAGCACCAACAAGAAGAGATAGAGTTACATTTCTTGTAAATCAACAGACTGATTTTCATTCAGACATGTTATGGGGTTTGTTATTGTTGTTGTTACTGTTGTTGATCTGGATAGAGGTACAGGCTTATTTTCATAGCCGAGTTTATGACTAAGTGCAGCAGTGCTTCCTGAAACAACTTGTTGAATAAATTCCATCAACTTAACACATTCACAGCCATTAAGAAATCTAGCAATCTATTCTACCCTCTGAGTGATCTTTCTAAATTGCAAATGTGATTGTGCTACTTCTTATTTGGTATATTCTGGCCATAACTGGGATATTTCAGACATATCGGTGCAGCTGAACTTTAACTCCTCTCATCCTTCAGTGTTCTCAGGCATGCAAAATTTTCCCTAACCCCTTTCCTTTTCCCTTTCCCACCATACACATCGTTGGTCATTCCTTCCTCTGTGATTCATAGGACCATACACATACAATGAGTTGAGAGATGTATTTTTTTTTAACTGGAGGGGAAAATATCCAAATAGAGCCAAGTGAATATCATCAGAAAAAAGGCAAATTAGGAGAATAAGTCCTTCTGGTAAAGTCTTGCAGAATCTTAGAGTGGGAAGGGACTTAAAAGGGTACTTCCCATTCCTTTCTGCAATTTCTTTAATAGATGACTTTTTTTCCCCCAGCTTCCAATAGAGCACATCCAGAGATAGCAAAGTCAGTGGTTTTTTTTTAAAGAATATATATATATATTTACACTGAGCAAAAGTTGATCTTGCAATGAATTCTACTTATACATTCTTGGTCAGCCTCTGGAGCCATGCAGAATACGTCTACTCCCCATTCTACATCATGGCCCTTCAGATATTAGGGAGGGCTCTCATCTGCCTTTTGACCTTCAGAAAGAGAATGGGGCCCCAGAATCATTCTTTCTGGCATGCTTGGACATGGATCACGCCATGACTCTCCCTGGGGTGCCAAAAGTACCTATCAGGTATTTCCTACGTCTTGGCACCAGGCTGTCTTTTTGGGAGAAAGTAAATACATTTTATTTAAGAATTAATTAATTTAAACATAAACAGCATACTCCTTAATATAAGTTTATAATGCAAAAGAAATCAAAAAACAAAGCCCAAAAAAAAAAAACCCAGAAGGTAATTCTTAGAGAGACAGGGAAGGTTCCAAACATTTTTCAATGGATCTAGCAGATTAAAGTTCAGCTGAAGCTCATTATTTATGAAATGTTATTCCTGTTTCTTGCAGAGGGACAAAGAAGCAGCCAAGAAATATGACCGTGTAGCTCTCGAGTCCGGGCACACTTGCTTAATTTAGGACAAATTTCTAGGAAGGGCCACTATGGGGAGCTGAGACCACTCTGTAATGAAGCCCAGTTCTACTAAAACGAAGTATGCATGAGATGGAAGCAATTTGGGCAACGTTGAACCAATTTTGGGAAATGATCCCAGAATTTTTCTCTGAGGATGCACTCACAATAGTGGACAGTGATGTTTTCAGGTGGGGTTTAAATGCCGTTTTGCTCAGTCAGAGCAATGGACTCAAATTCCCTCTCAACTCCCTCTAGAGGTTAAAGTGTGCAGCTGCTGGCAGAACTTATGGGCTTGGAAGCCTGCCTGTGTCCAGAGGGCAGCCAAGATGAATACAAGTAGTTATCGGTTCTTTCCGTTAATTAGAACAAAATCTGTTGGTTGAAAAAAATTAAAATAAAGTAAAACCTTACTATTCTCTTAATTTAGAGAATAGTAAATTGTGACTATGCATTCATATAGAAAAGGTAGTAACTGGTAATATTCTAAAATTTCAACTTAGACAATTTGATAATAACTGGTATTATCAGACAATTCACTGATGAGTTTTGGTGCAATGAAGAAAACAAAAATTCCATAATGACTTCCCAGATATGCTTACTTCTAAAAAGGCACGTATTTTTTTGGATAATGGATAATAATTGACATGATCATGATTATAGTCACCAATTATTGAGCTCTTATGTGTCAGGCACTGTGTAAATACTATATTGGCATTTTTCTCAAATCTTCATAAATCCCTTTTAGATGGATTCTATAGTTAGCACCATTTTACAGACCAGGAAGCAAGGACCTAGAGAAGTTAAATTCTTCATACAAGGTCATGCAGCTGACATGTAGTGATGGCTGGATTTGAACTCAATTTTGTTCTCTTAAACACAATAAAATAGTGCTTTCTCATCAGAGGTACAGGACTCAGCAAGATTAATGAGTAGTCCCAGGTACCCAACTAGAAAGTGGTACTGTTAATGTGTGGTTGGTATAGAGTGTATATATAGTGCCTGGTCCACCATGAATATTCAGTGAAAACCAAGTCCCTTACCCCCTGAAATGACCACAATTCTGACTACATGTGTCCTGAGTGTGTCTTCCAGAGCAGAAAGATCCCTGGGAGATAGTCAGTGTCATTTAATCTTTGCATCCTGTCACTCTGACCTGTACACTGCCTATACTGGGTGCTGAATGAATATTTGCTAAATAAATCAATGAATGATTGAATTAGGCCTGTCTTCAAAGAGCTTACAATCTGCTAGGGATGATAATGTGCACATACGTATGCACGCACACACACACAACCCTACTCAAACCCCAGTATAATACTAGTTGGAAGTGAGTGAAAACATACTGAAGAATATATATGAGCAATTCTGCACTCTTCAGCAGGAAAACTTGCCCATATATACAAAGGCATGTACAAGAATATTGATTACAAAATTGTAATAGCAAAAATTGGGAACAACTTAAATGTTCTTCAACACATGCATGAAGTGCATTTCAGTTTACTGATATGATGGAATGCTAAATAAATGGTGTAAAACCAAACACATAAAATGATTAACTCTAGAAACACAATAGACAAAAATATATATAAATATAATGATAATAATAGCTAACACTTATTTAACACATTATGCACCAGGCATTTCTTCATGTGCTCTGCATTTGTTAACCCATTTAGTCCTCACAACCTTTTAAAGGTAGAAACTATCATCAGACCCATCCCAGAAATGAGGAAGTTGAGGAAGGATACAAACATTTGGTATGATGCCTAAAATGTTTAAACATATGCAAAAGGTTATAGTTTAAGAATGCCTCCATGTGTACTAAAAGTGTAAAAACATGCAAGGGAATCATTAAACACCAAATTTATGACAGCAATTACATTAGGGGTGATGAAAGGGAGAGGAACATGACCAGAGAGTTGAATAGAGAGGGCAGCAGATGTATTTATAATGTTTCATTTAAAAAACTAGATGATTGGTACATGGATATTTTTCATATTATCTTTTTATTTTTTCCTATGTCTGAAATATTTTATAATAAAGAAAATGATCCACAAGTAGAAACTGAATACTGGAAGAGCTCAAAGGAAAGAAGCATTACTCCTGATATTTCATGGAGAAAGGGTCATTTAAGTTGAGCCTAAATATTATGGGCAGGATAATGCTAAAAATTTAGGAAATGTGGCAATCAATGCATATGCTATGGGAATAAAACCATACACAAAGGTAGAAGGTGCAACAGGAGATTCCACTTTCCATTCCAAGGCCCCTGGGAAGTCCAGCCTGAGGGACTCACATCCCTCTCTTCTCAGGGTGGCTGTGCATGCCTGGATCTTTCAGCATCCTGTAGTTCTCTTTTGGGCTGTGGGGGGTTGGGGGGGGCTCTTGTCTGCTACTCAAAGGCAGATTTCTGTAATGTGGGGTGGGGAGGCAGGGTCTGTGTTCACAAGCACTAACAATAACTGACAGAGTGTTTGCTTTTGAGTTGTGGGAGAAACAATGAGGACTCGTTGCAACTCAAGGCCCAGTCAGTGACTGGCTGACAACAAATAGGTGATAAGTGTTTTGCTGAACAAAACAGCACCAACTGTTGGCCAGAAAAGCAAGGCACAGTGGATGACTGCAGATGGTCCAGTTGTCAGCCAGCTGTAGCACTGGGGTCTGGACAGTCCCAAGCTCCAGATATTGCTTCAAGCCAAGCTGACTTCCCACACACGGTTCTGAATTTGGGTTTCAGTGTCTCATACATATATATTATTTAGCACTAAAGAATGAAGGAAATCTTGCCATTTGCCACAACATGGATGAACCTGGAGGACACTAAGCTAAGTGAAATAGGCCAGACATAGAAGGACAAATGATGCATGCTCTCAGTTATTTGAGAAATTTAAACAAGTTGAACTCCTAACAGAAGATACAATGGCAGTTGCCAGGGCCTGGGGTGTGGGGAAATGGGGAGATGTTGGTCAAAGGGTATAAACTTTTATTTATGAATAAAGCCTCTCCTCATGGCAAAGACTTGTAAACAAAAAGGGAAAAAATGATGAGTAAGTTCTGAAGATCTAATGTACAGTATGGTGACTATAGTTAATAAGAATTGTATAATTGAAATTTGCTAAGAGAGTAGATCTTAAGTGTTCTCATCACAAAAAAAGGTGGGTAACTTTGTGAGGTGATAGATATGTTAATTCACTGGATTGTGGTCATCATCTCACAATGCATGTGTGTGTGTGTGTGTATAATATCAAATAATCACATTGTACACCTTAAATGTTAAATATATACAATTTCTATTTATCAATTATAACTCAAAGGAGAGAAAAGAAAAATGAGTATCTGATTAGTGTTGTATTCAAATTTCTTTGTCATGAAATGGGAAGACTCTAGAAGTTAAGTCTGAAGACAGGGCCTTTATTGTTGGCTCTCACTATGGGTCTAGATATTTGATCTTAGGCTACTCAGTCACTCTAAACCTCAGTTTTCTCATCTGTAAAATGGGGGTGTTAATAGCTACTATAATCGATGGGTGCCAGGGGGAAGGGGACATCCCAAAGATGCTCCCAATTCCCCAGTCGGAGGTTTTAAGGGGTCCTTGGCCTCTCTTACCCTGAAGAATGGGGAAAGGGGCCCCGGAGGCACCATTCGAATAAATGCCATGGACTCAGAGTTTTGCAGAGAGTGATTTACTAGGCAGAGAGAGAGATAGAGAGAGAAGGAGAACTCCTATGCTGCCATGGGAGGGGATCCAAAGAAGGAATCTATATAGGGAGGGAGCAGTGGGATTTTAACCCTCTCCATTCATGTTCTCATCCAAAGGGAGGAGTTCTTTCAAACTTCCTCTGGAGTGATTGATCTTTGACTCTGATACTGGATTGGCTGCTTGGTCCACAACAGAGCCCCCTCCTCCCAGAGCTTTCAGAGGGCTTTTTGGACAAAGAAGCTCACCTGGATTTTTCCATCTAGCCCGCTTCTGGGAAACCTAGACAAAGAACTTTACATTTGAAACCACTCTGGTTCCCAGATGGAGGGGTGGAGCTGGGAAACTCCTGCCTTTGAAACTACGCCCCTCGCGGACCTGGGAAGAGAAGTTTTTCTTTAACACAGTCCCTCACTACCATCTCAAAAGGTTGCTGTGAAGAACAAAGACAATACACCAATATCTACCATTTATTGGATATACACTATGTGCCTAGCTCTATGCTCAGCACTTTTTTTTCTTACTTTTTTTGTTTTTTATTTCTTCTTTAAAAAACGGAATACTGCAGGTTTGTTACATACAAATACATATGCCATGGTGGTTTGCTGCACCTATTGACCCACCTCTAAGTTACCTCCCCTCGCCCCCCCAGTCTCCACCAGGACCTGGTGTTTGCTGTTCCCCTCTCTGCGGCCATGTGTTTTCATTTTTCAACTCCCATTTATGAGTGAGAACATGTGGTGTTTATTTTCTGTTCCTGTTAGTTTGCTAAGGATGATGGCTTCCAGCTTCATCCATGTCCCTGCAAGGGACATGATCTCATTCCTTTTTATGGCCACATAGTATTCCATGGTGTGTATGTATCACATTTTCTTTATCCAGTCTATCACTGATGGCCGTTTGGGTTGGTTCCATGTCTTTGCTATTGTAAACAGTGCTGTACTAAACATACATGTGCATGTGTCTTTATAGTAGAATTATTTATATTCCTTTGGGTACATATCCAGTAATGGGATTGCTGGGTTAAATGGTATTTCTAGTTCTAGATCCTTGAGGAATTGCCATACTGTCTTTCACAATGGTTGAACTAATATACATTCCCACCAATAGTGTAAAAGTGTTCCTGTTTCTCCACAGCCTCACAAGCATCTATTGTTTCCTGACTTTTTAATAACTGCCATTCTGACAGGCATGAGGTGGTATCTCATTGTGGTTTTGATTTGCATTTCTCTGATGATCAGTGATACTTAGCTTTTATTCATATGTTTGTTGGCCATGTAAATGTCTTCTTTTGAGAAGTGTCTGTTCATATCCTTTGCCTACTTTTTGATGGGGTTGTTTTTTTCTTGTAAATTTTTTTAAGTTCCTTGTAAATTCTGGATATTAGACCTTTGTCAGATAGGTAGATTGCAAAAACCTTCTCCCATTCTGTAGGTTGCCTGTTCACTCCAATGATAGTTTCTTTTGCTTTGCAGAAGCTCGTTAGTTTAATTAGATCCTATTTGTCAATTTTGGCTTTCATTGCAACTGCTTTAAGTGTTTTACTCATGAAGTCTTTGCCCATGCCTATGTCCTGAATGGTGTTGTCTAGGTTTTCTTCTAGGGTTTTATGGTTTGGGGTTTTACGTAATAAGTCTTTAATCCATCTTGAGTTAATTTTTGTATAAGGTAAAAGGAAGGACTCCAGTTTCAGCTTTCTACATATGGCTAGTCAGTTTCCCCAGCACCATTCACTGAATAGGAGATCCTTTCCCCATTGCTTGTTTTGGTCAGGTTTGTCTAAGATCAGATGGTTGTAGATGTATGGTGTTATTTCTGAGGTCTCTGTTCTGTTTCATTGGTCTATATGTCCCTTCATGTTAAAAACTCTCAATAAACTAGGTATTGATGGAACATATCTCAAAATAATAAGAGCTATTCATGACAAACCCATAGCCAATATCATATTGAATGGGCAAAAGCTGGAAGCATTCCCTCTGATAACTGGAACAAGACAAGGATGCCTCTCTCACCACTCCTATTCAACATAGTATTGGAAGTTCTGGTCAAGGCATCAGGCAAGAGAAGGAAATAAAGCATATTCAAATAGGAAGAGAGGATGTTAAATTGTCTTTATTTGCAGATGACATGATTTTACATTTAGAAAATCCCATCATCTCAGCCCCCAAACTCCTTAAACTGATAAGCAACTTCAGCAAAGTCTCAGGATATAAAATCACTGTGCAAAAATCACAAGCATTCCTATACATCAATAATAGACAAACAGAGAGCCAAATCATGAGTGAACTCCCATTCACAATTGCTGCAAAGAGAATAAAATACTTAGGAATACAGCTAACAAGGGATGTGAAGGACATCTTCAAGGAGAACTTCAAACCACTGCTCAAGGAAATAAGAGAGGACACAAACAAATGGAGAAAATTCTATCCTCATGGATAGGAAGAATCAATATTGTGAAAATACTCATACTACCCAAAGTAATTCATAGATTCAATGCTATACTCATCAAACTATCATTGATACTCTCCCCAGAATTAGAAAAAACTACTTTAAATTTAATATGGAACCAACCAAGAGCCCATATAGCCAAGACAATCCTAAGCAAAAAGAACAAAGCTGGTAGCATCACGCTACCTGACTTCGAACTGTGCTACAAGGCTACAGTAACCAAAACAGCATGGTACTGGTACCAAAACAGACATATGCCCAGCACTTTTCATCAGAATCTCACATCATCTTCTCAGTACCTCTAAGAAGGAACTGGAGAAGAGAGAGCTTAAGTGATTTGCCCCAGACACTTACTGCCTCAGCTAATAGACTGGAGTTGGCATTCAAACTCATGTCTGGCTGACTCCAAAGACTATTATAGCACTGGAGACTGCAAAGTACTTTACAAATGTATTTTCACTACTTATGTAGAAATTATATACTCATTTCATTCTCTGTTAGCACATTCCCTCTTGAATTGACCTGATTTGGAGTTAACTTAAACCCAAAATATACCGGCTGGATTTTGCCTTTGCTGTGAGTCCAGGATCCCTCTTTGCTTTATCTGAGCAGACTGTGGACCTGTTTTCCTTTATGTCTGGGCCCTCAATGGGTCAAACAGACACCAACCCCTCCTCAAAGCAGGCACAGTCTTCTCTGAGGTACCCAGGTCTCTGAATTCCCAGGGTAGTGCCTTATCTTCCACTTTAGTAACTTGACTTCTCAGCTTCTTAGCAATAGTCACCAACCAGATGCCTATTGATTTTTTTCCATAGTCTCTCAAAGCTAAGTCCTTAAGCCCCAAATATTCACTTGATTTGGCAAATACTTCCTTGAGTTGTGTTTTGGAAATTAAGGTTTTCAATAGCTTCTCTGTATCCCCATATCCTATAAACAGGTGCAGCCATTTCTCTGCCACTGGTATTATTTTTCATATTGTATTGCATATTAAGAACTTGGTTCTCTCAGCTCCATACCACTTAACACTTCCAATAAATTAATGAACTGCTTTTTAATAAAATGTCTAAAATACTAAACCATGTCACATGTGGCCACAAGATGACTTTTAGGGTTTTTGGCCATAAGAACAAAAACATTCTGGCAGAACCAAAATCTTTTTTTAAAAAATATGATGGTGTATGGAAAAACAAGAGCTGCAGCCTTTGGCTGGGAGTCCTTTTGGGACTTTTTTTTTTGTTTTTACTTTTAGAAATCAAAATAGGAATTTATGAACTATTCTTCCACAGGTACAAATCTTAGTTAGCTTCTAGCCACATCTGGACACTACACATATTTTTTCCAGGCCACAATTTGAGAAGTTGTAGCCTCTGGATAATTGGAATTATGGCATTTTTGAGTTGGAAGTTACCCAAGAAATCATCTAGTACAGGATTCTGAAACTCCTGGTGAGTAAGGATTAACTATTCAATCATCAATGGCACTTTACATACATTAACTTATTTTGTCCTCTCCCAAGTATCATAAAGTACATTCTGGTATTATTCCCATTTTATGGATAAAGAAATGGAGAAACAGAGAATTAAGTAAGCTGTCCAAGGCTCAATGTCAGGTAATAGCACTCCATTTAGCCACATCTTTATACTGCATCTTGATCAAGGTAGAAATACAGGTCTCAAGGTGGGAGAGACTTATTCAAGATCTCAGAGCTAATAAGAGTTCACCTCTGTCTGACTCTGCACTTTGCCTTCTGAAAGCTGCTGAGGAGGTACTTCACTACTACTTACCCTATAAGCATGGGGGTGTTGGTGGTGGTGTGAGGTAAGTAGTAGTGAAGCACCTCCTTCCTCTTCTTAACTTCCCATACTCAAAATCTCAGCATGCTGACCTTGAGGGTGCTATGGCTTGGAGGTTGGGGCTGGGAGACAGAGTGAAATCTAAGTAACAGGTCTAGCTTTCAAGGATTCTCTTGTGTAAACACTTCTTAAAGTCACAAAATACTCTTGCAGTGATTTCAGAACATGCTTCTTTGAAAAGATCAAAAACTACCAATAACAATTTTAAAAACTCATAAATATCCTAATTGCATAGAATGTATGGATAAGCAGATGGAAGTAAAACTTATAGTCTCATCACCAAAGCACAACGACTATTGACATTTTGGTATATGCTCCTGTCACTTTAAGACAATATATATATTATTAGTTGTGACTATAAACGAAAAGCAATGTTATATCCTGCTTTTTCCACTACATATTGTCTGCATTATGACCCATCTTTGGTAAATATCTTTTTAAAGGATTGTATAATATACCATTATGAGGGATATGCCATAATTAACTATTCCTTTATTTTTAGGTATTTGTGCTATTTTCTAAATGTTTCACTATCATAAATAACTGTAAAGAACTTTCGTGAATAAAACTTTTATGATATTTAGGTTTACTTCTCTTGGACATTTCAACATGAAAATATTGGAATTTCGGAGAGAGATCCAAGATGGCCGATTAACAACAGCTCAGGATTGTAGCTCCCAGTGAAAGCGCAGAGAGCGAGTGGACGCCGCATTTTCAGACGAAGTTTTGTTGCCCACAGACCAGGAGATTCCCAGCGGAGGAGCCACGCGGGTCACCAGCGCGACTTTTTTGGCCGGCGTGGCTGTTTTGCGGGCACCCCAGCACGGCGCTTCTCAGTGCGGAGTCTACGGGACAGGGTGCCCTTTGAGTCAGGCTCGGCTGGTCCCATCCCCACAAGGAGAACAGCAATTGGAAACGCTGAGGACTGAGAGTTTCACAGTAAGCACAGCCGAACCCGGAAGGTCCAGCTCTGTGGGGAAGGGGCATCCGCCAAAGGAAAACTAAGAAACAGAAACAACTTCATCACTGGGCGGAGAGAGATCCAAGATGGCCGATTAACAACACCTCAGGATTGTAGCTCCCAATGAAAGCGCAGAGAGCGTGTGGACACCGCAATTTCAGACGAATTTCTGTGGCCCACAAACTGGGAGATTCCTGGTGGAGGAG
>CAUYLG010064466.1:0-34994 GCA_963573385.1 Cacajao melanocephalus | reverse complement strand
TTTTATTTTTGATGCCTTTGTCCTTTAGGCCCATTGTTTTTTAAAAAAATCATAGCCTGGGTAGCTTAGAAACAAATAAATTGCTTTTTCACAGTTCTGGAAGTTACAAAGTTCAATATCAAGGTGTTGTTAGGTTTGATGTGTGTTGAGGGACCACTTCATGATTCATAGATTAATTATTTTTCCTTGTGTGCTAACATGGCAGAAGGGGTGAACAGGCTCTCTGGGGACTCATATATAAAGATATTAATCAGTTCATAAGGGCTTAGTCCCCATGACCTAATTACTTTCAAAAAGCTTTACCTCCTAATTACATCACCTCTATGATTTGGTTTTAGCATACAAATTTTGGAGAGATCCAAACAATCAGACCACAGGAGATATTTATTATTTTATTTCATTTACATCCTTTGGGTTTAGCGTTCTCTTCTTTTTTCTAATTTCTTAAAAGAGAAGTCAAAATAATTGATTTGAGACTCACCTAATAATCATGTCTGAAACAAAAGGAAAAAAAAACTGCAAGAAGTTACACACCATATTTATTCTTGTGCAATATTTTTGGTTACTACTGGTAATCTTTTTAAAAGAAAAATAGGCTGGGCTCAGTGGTTCACACCTGTAATCCCAGCACTTTGAGAGCTCCAGGCAGGCAGATCACAAAGTCAGGAGATGGAGACCATCGTGGCTAACATGGTGAAACCCAATCTCTATTAAAAATACAAAAAATTAGCTGGGCATAGTGGTGCATGCCTGTAATCCCAGCTACTCAGGAGGCTGAGACAGGAGAATAGCTTGAAGCCTGGAGGCAGAGGTTGCAGTGAACTGAGATCATGCCACTGCACTCCAGGCTAGACAACAGAGTGTGACTCCATAAGAAAGAAAGGAGGGAGGGAGGGACAGAGGGAGGGAAGGAGGGAAGGAAGGAAGGAAGGGAAGGAAGGAAGGGAAAGAGAAAGACAAAAGATAAAATCCAGCAAACATATTAAAAAGTAAAGTTTTTATTGGACAATGGGATGAATAGTAAGCCTTTTCACTGGAAAGTGCAACTAGCATAATCAGCAAAGTTTTGATCAGCAGTTTTCAATCCAGATTGTCAGCTGTGTTGTACAGGTATGTGTAGTAAGCACTGCAAGAAAAGAGGTGTAGATGTCACTCAATATGATGAATAACTAAGTACCTGCACTCTGAAAGTGATTCTAAAATAAGTTCAAAACTATTTTTTGGAAGTTTTTATTAACTGCTGTAATGGAATAAATTATTATTTCTATCATGTGCTCCCTTCGTATTTGTTCATTTTTTTTGTTGTTATTATTTTGCTTTTAATAGTGGGGGAGTGGCAATGGATGTCATAACTTTCTCTCTATCAGACTCATCACAGGTTCATTCCCAGTCTTGTCAATTCTGTGAAATGTGTCATATCTGAGATACATACAATTGATTTTTTGACATTAAGGTCCCTAAGTAGTAGACAGTTAAGGGAAGAAAATAAAAGCACATGGAAAGGAAATATACATGTAGAGAAAAAATATGTCATATTGGAAAGATATCCCCCCAAATTCAGGGGTATTTGAAGATGTGACTCTACCAGATAAATGCCTCTCTGACACTTCCTAAAAGCTTTCACTTCTGAAATGTACAATCTACCAAGCCAGATGAAGCAAAACAAGAAAAAAACTGTGTTTTTTTTTTTTGCCAGACCTGAAAGATTTACACTTTAAAGGATAAATATGCTAGCATAAGAACCAATTCACTGATACCTACTCTAGCAGTTAATAATCACTTTTCTTGAGCCTGTTCAAAATGACATTTTGAAATGTCACTAAAGTCATTTGACTAACTTCAAATTATATATTTCACATAGTCCTCGTCATATTTCTCCTAGGAATTTCAATGTAAGCTGTACTTGACCCATAAAGGAGTGATTCTATACCTAATCCTTTTTGGTTTTGTTCTTTCTTTTTAGGGGATGATTATAATAACTTCTAAAAGGCATAGCATAAATAATATAATAGAAATGTTTTAACTTCATATTCTCTGACAATTTGCAAACATGCAGTTCTGCTGTATGTGTGTGTATATATATATATGTATATATATATATATACACACACATATATATGTATATACCTACACATATATTTGATTCAACTCTTTACTTGTCTAGGAGACATTAGATTAATTTTTTTAATTCAATAAGGGCAACAAAATATCAAACTAAAGTAAATTTGGGAGACTATATATACATAGTTTTGAGCAATTGGTACATGACTCTTGTAGATTGATTGTTAAAATGGTTGTAATTATCCATTTTCATTCTCTACCAGGGAGACTTTGCATCTCTGCACATGAAGAGTTGGAATTTATTATCTCTACCCTTGAATCTGTTATGACCTGTGACATGCAGTGTCCAATTAAGTGAGATGAAAGCAGTGCTGCGCCAATCTGAGTCTAAGCCTTCAATGGGCCTTGAACTCTTCTGCTTTCTCTGTAGGAAACCTGTCATTGACATGTGGAAGAACCCAGCCATTATAGTAGAAGAAAGAGACCACAAGAAAGAGACCTAAAGATCTTCCTAACCATCAGAAAACCCCAAGAAGCAGAGCTATCTAGCTGATTTTCAGCTGATCACAATGCTTTAGGAATCCCAGCCAAATCAGAACTTCTTAACTGATCACAACCTAAATTGCCAACCAAAATAACCATGAGTTAAATATATGGTGGCTATATTAACCCATTTATGCGTGAGGTTGCAATTTTTTGAATTTTTGCAATCAGACCTTGGTGGTGACCTTGAGCAGTAGAATATAAATTACTTCCACATGCTTAGCGTTCCAATAACAGAACACCAGGCATAAATTAAACCCATTTATGCCTGGCGTTCCATTATTGGTAACCCCATTGATGATTAGTGTTTTACTATTGGGGCAGTAAGCATGCTAAGCTTTCAGGTAGTTTCTTATGTATGAATAAGTTAGGTAATTGACCAAGTATACAACTAATTGTGGAAGAGACTGTTAGTTGTATAGCCCAGTATCTATAGTTTTACACTTTGATGTAAAACCTCTGATTTTTAGTGGATACATTACCATTCAAAGTAAAAGCTGTTTCCCAGGCTCCATTGCATCTAATGGTAACTATTTAATTAAGTTCTCATAAATAAAATATAAGAATAAGTTTTAAGATATTACTGTGAATTCTACTTTAAAAGAAGAGTTTATGGCTTTTGTTTCCAAATTACTCTTTCTAATTCCCAGAATATGACTTTGATAGCTGAAATTCTAGTAACCGTCTTGAACCATGAAATATTCCTGATGATGGAGCACATGTACTGAGGCTAATGGAGTAAAAAAGGGAAGCTTAGATTTCTCATTTATCTAAAGCCACCGTACCATTTCATCAGTGCTGATTCCAGACATTTTGCATAGAAGACAAATACATACATAAAGTATAAATAGAATAATTGAGTTATTTTATAATGTGTTTTCTTATCCAAATACATCCAATTTTAATACACTAACATTTTTTATCCAAAAATGTAGAGCATACTTGCAAAACAAAATTAAAAGACTAATAATACAATAGAAAAAAAATGGACAATATATCAAGGTAATGAATGTATAGAAAATAAAAAACAAGTGGCAAATCCATATAAAAAACGTGTTTCACCTCACTATATTTCAGAGAAAAATACCCAGCAACAATTGAATATCATTTAACATTAGAATAGTGAATGTTTTTAGATTTGATAATGGCAAGTATTGGGAGTCTATAGAGCAAGCAAAAATAATAGAGGTTTAGTAAGAGTAATTTTAAAAATAAAAGGAAAACAGGATGAGGGCATTTTATTTCTAAATTAAAAACTGAAATTTAGTTAGCTGAAACTCAAGAACGGACTTGAAAGAACTCCAAATAACCAAATCAATAAAGTAGAAACAGTATAAATAATATTAAATTATAACTTATGTGACACAATAAATATTCAATATCCATGAACCCATACCAATAAACATAAATAACTGAATAAAGTATGGGAGAGAAATGATAGCTTGTCTTTTCAGAAGAATACTAATTTAATTCAGAAGAAATTAGGAAATAGAAAGTCACTATTTGAAAACCACTAAAGTAATTGTTGCAAGCAAGATTAACTGATGAATATTAAACATAGTGAGTGAGAGTTTAAGGAGAAATAGGATATTTACATAATCTAATACTGTCTCCTCTAAGAAATTTTTTAGTTACTAGGTGAATATTGCAGTTTTATGGTTAAGAAATTTTACAGATACTCCCTTAAGCAATCAAGTGAACATCATCATTAATAAGACAAATTGAAATCATGAATCTCCTGCTCACTGAAAAGAGCAGAATTCTTCAGTGGGATTCTCAGCAAAAATGTTGTGTCTCAGTCTAATCCTGAGGAAACATCAGAAAAATCCGAATTGCAGGACATTCTAATAAATAACTGGCCACAAGTCTAAAAATGTTTCAACATCATGAAAGGCAAGTAAAGAGTGAGGAATTGCCACAAATTCGAAACTAAGGAGTCATGAAAACTAATTTTTAAATAGGGTCATATTATTTAATTATTGGTTGGGAATATCCAAAAAAATCACCATATAGATGTATTCTTTAGAGATAGATACACATACAAAGTAATAGGAGAAAACATGAAGGTGAAATATAAACACCAACTTCAGAACAGGTTTCACATCTGAGATGAGGGAGAGGAATGTGGTAATAAAAGGACATAGAAGGCTTCAAATTTATTTTAAATGCATTTATTTTAAAATCAAAAACAAAACTAAAACAAATGTTGCAAAATATTAGGATGTGCTGGGACCTTGGTAGAGGCCAAACAGACATTATTCATCTTTTTTATTTCTAAACTTTTCTATTTTTGAGGATATCATAAGAATAAAATTAATGCACCAAGGTATAGAATTAGATAAACAAGAACCTCAAAAAGAAAAAAGAGTAATCTGAAAGATAGCTATGTTAATGCCTAAGTTAAGCTTATGGCATAGGAAGTACAAAGGTAGGACATGCAATCAATATGATTCGGTAAGTTATATATGAAGCATTAATAGAAAATTGTTCTAAGATTTCAAGTTTAAGAGTCTATAAGTTTGCTAACAGAAAATATTGAATAGCAAAGAGGCATATACAGTTTTAGAGAACTGCACACAATAATAAAAGATAAAAGAGCCCACCAGAAAATTTGAAACATAGGATTGGATCTCATGGAAGAGATTATGAATGGATAGGAGGGCACATAATGAATGTTATAGTTACTTGCAGACAAAGAAAAAAGGAAAACAAAAGAAAAAATAAGGAAGCAAATGGGAGAGCAACGAAATAGAAAAGTGAAGCTTATTTTGAAGTGCTGTATCATTGGTGGAAAGACATTTTTAGTTAAGAAGGAGACCCAAGCCAAAAACATGAAATGGAATCAAAAGGGTCATGAAGAAAGGATAAAGATTTTTTAAAATAAAGGATAAGTGCTTTGTTGGGTACTGTTTACATTTAAGTATTTATTTCTTGTCATCAAGTTTCACTTAGTAACAGGTCCTGATAAACCATTATTTTAAAAATTAAAGAAGTTTTCTCTTTCTAAAAATTTTTTTATTTCAATAGGTTTTTCTGGAAACAGGTGGTGTTTGGTTACTTGAATAAGTTCTTTAGCAGTGATTTCTGAGATTTTGGTGCTCCCATCACCCAAGCAGTGAACACTGTAACCAGTGTGAAGTCTTTAATTCCTCGTTACCCCACATTCTTTCCCACAAGTCCCCAAAGTCCAATGTATCATTGTTATGCCTTTGCCTCCTCATAGCTTAGTTCCCATAAATGAGTGAGAACATACAGTATTTGGTTTTCCATTCCTGAATTACTTCACTTAGAATTGTAGTCTCCAATTCCATCCAGGTTGCTGCAAATGTCATTGTTTTGTTTCTTTTAATGACTTAGTAGTTGCCTATCATATATGTACATACCACATTTTCTTTATCCACTCATTGACTGATGGGCATTTGGGCTGGTACCATATTTTTGCAATTGTAAATTGTAAAAATTAAAGAATATCTAAAGAAATTTAAACATGTTCACAAATGTGAAGACTTAAAATAGCTAAGATGGCAATACTCCCCAAATTGATTTATGGGTCCAATACAGTTTCTAACAAACTCATAACTATCTTACCAGCATAAACTGACAAACTAACCCTGAAATTCTTATGGAAATGTGAAGGATCTAGAACAGCTCAAAAATATGGAAAAGGAAGAACAAAATTTGATGATTCTTATCTTCCATTTACAAAATATACTACAGAGTAATAGTAATCAAGCAAGTTTAGTACTGGTATAAGGACAGGCATAAAGACCAATATAATAAAGTAGAGTTTTGAAATAAACCCTTATACTTTTGGCTAGTTGATCTTAATGAGGCTGTGAAGACAACTAAAGGAGGGAAAGAATAGTCTATTCAGCAAATGATGCTGAGATAGCTGGATATGCAAAAAAAGGATGTGAATCTCTACCTCACACTATATACAAAATTAATTCAATATTAATCATAAATATAAAAGCTAAACCTACAAAACTAAAAGAAAAATAGGATTAAAATATTGTGAACTTTGGTTAGACAATGTTTTCTTAGCTATGATACCAAAATCACAACTGATTTAAAATAAATAAATAAATTGGACTTTATATAAACTAATCTTTTTTCTTCAAAGGACAACTCAAGAAAGTAAACAAAAACAAAGATACTGGAGAAAAGGATTTTAAATCACCTATATGAGAACAGAGATTTATATAGATATACAAAAAACTTATTTAACTGAAAGATGAAAAGATAAAACAATCCATTTTAAAATGTACAAGGGATTTCAATTGATATTTCTCCAAAGAAGGTACAAAAATGACAATTAAACACATAAATAAGATGCTAAACATAATCACTAGAGAATTCTAAGTTACAAACATTGTATTTTGTAACTTTGCATTCATGGTATGGTGAAAAGATAAAACAGTCAGTAGCATGTGCTGGTGAGGATATGGAGAAACTGCAATTGTTATACATTTCTGTGGGATTATAAAATGCTGAAGCCCCAATAAATGAAAAACCTATCCTATGTTTGTAAATGAAGATAATTAATATTGTTAAAATATTCATACTATACTTAGTGTTCTACAGATTCAGTGTAATCCCTAATAAAATTTCAATGTCATTTTTATAGTCTATAAACAAATTTTAAAATTTATATGGAACCACACACACACACATAAAAGAATAGCCAAGGCAACAATGAGCAAAAATAATAATGCTTGGTACATCAGATTACCTCACATAAAACTATGCTACAAAACCATAGTAATTAAAACAGAATAGTACTGGCAAAAGAATAAAAATAGCCAGACAAACCAATGAAACAAAAGTAGTCCAGAAATGAACCCATGCGTGTATGGTCAATTGATTTTGACAAAGGTGCCAAGAATACACAATGATAAAAGGATGACCTCATCAATAAATAGTTTTGGAGAAACTGGAAATACACATGTTGAAGAATGGAATTAGACCTCTATCTCATACCATACGCAAAAAACAAGTCAAAATGAATTAAAGATTTAAATATAAGATGAGGAACTATAAAACAAAGAGAAGAAAACATGAGGGGAAAATACATGACATTAGTCTAGACAATAATTTATTATATTTAACTCCAAAAGCTCAGGAAGCAAAAGCAAAAATAAACAAATGAGATTACATAAAACTGAAAACTTTCTTTATAGCAAAGGAAATAATTAACAGTATGACGAGATAGCCTATGGACAGAGAAAAAATATTTGCAAGCCATACATCCAGTAGGAAAATAATATTCTAAATTTATAAGGAACTCAATTCAATAGCAGGAAAACAACAACAACAACAACAACAAAAACTAAGGAAAAATATGGCAAAGGAACCTGAATAGATGTTTGCCAAAAAGAAAGCATACAAATAGCTGATAGACATATGAAAATATGCTCATCTCTCATCATTAGAGAAATGCAAATTAAAACCACGATGAGATATCATTTCACACCTATCAGAATGGCTATTATATAAAAGACACAAGACAAGTGTTGGCAAGAATGTGAAGAAAAGGGAACTCTTATACACTGTTGTAAATTAGTACAATCATTACAGAACACCCTATAGAGGTTCCTCAAAAAACCAAAAATAGGATTATCATATGCTCCAGCAATCACACGTCTGGGCATTTACCCAAAAGATTTGAAATCAGTTTGTTGAAGAGACAGTTACACTCCTATGTTCATTGCAGCACTATTCATAGTAGCCATATGTCCAAGAACAGATAAATGGGAAAAGAAAATGTGACATTAAACACAATGAAATACTATTCAGCCTTTAAAAAAAAGAAAATTCTGTCATGTGGAACAACATGGATAGTGTGAAAGGAAAATAAAAACATGGCACCCCAATTCACTATGCCAAAAGAAAAAAAATTAAGCTGAAAGCTGAGTCATGCAAGAAATTTCCTTTCCTTTTGTTCCTAAGCAGGTAGCTACAGATAAAAGGTTAAATATCTCCACACATAGCTCCTCTATGTTCACTTTATCTTATCTAAAGTGCCGATTTACTGAGTGGAAGACAAATTCATAATTCACTAGTCCCCTGCCTGCTCCTTTTCTCTTGCAACATGTGTGTTACCATATCCTCCCTCTTTACTCTCCAGCCCACATTCCCCTTCAAATATTGAAGCCCTCAAAATAATCTTTGGAGAAAGGCAGACAACAGACTATTTCTGTGATTCTGTCTTTATTTCTTCTAGACATTGTCCTTAATCTTGGCAAAATAAACTTATAAATTGATTAATACCTGTCTCAGATACTTTTTGGTTTACAATGTAATTGGAGAACATAATGCTAAGTAAAATAAGCCAGGAACACAATGACAAATAACACATACTGTCACCCATATGTGGAATTTAAAACAACCTCATAGAAATACAGAGTAGAGTGTTGGTTACAGAGGCTGGGGGCTGAGTAGAATGTAGAGATTATGGGCCAAGAGTAGTCTTAAGCAGAAAGAATGAAGACTTTTTTTTGAGAACTATTGCCCAGTGATTAATATAGTTAATAGTAGTGTATTGTACATTTCAAAATTGCTATGAGGGTAAATTTAAAATGTTCTCACCACAAAAAAAGGTAAACATTTGAGTTAATGAAAATGTGAATTAGCTTGATTTAATTATTCACAATGTATTCATAAATCATAACATCACTTTGTACCTAATAAATGGAAACAATTGTAAATTATTTATAATGAATATTTTAAAATATTATTAACATTGGGAAAAAGAACATTGTGAAGCCACTTTGCAGAACATTGGCAGTGCCTCCAAATCTTAAACACGAAATTAGAAATTCTACTCCTAGTTATATGCCGCCCAAAATGAAAACATCTATACACACAAAAACTTGTATATAAATGCTCATAGCAGCCTTCTTTTTCTTAACTTACATTTCAGGTTCAGGGTACATGTTTAGGTTTGTTATACAGGTAAATTTTGGGTGATGGAGGTTTGTGTACAGATTATTTCATCACCCGGGTAATTAACATAGTGCCGGATAGGTAGATTTTCCATCCTTACCCTTCTCCCACCCTCTACCATCAAGTAGGTCCTTGTGTCTGTTTTTCCTTTCTTGGTGTCCATGTGAACTCAGTATTTAGCTCCCACTCATAAATGAGAACATGCAGTATTTAGTTTTCTGTTCTTGTGTTAGCTTGTTTAGGATAATGGCCTAACCAAACAAGTTGTTGCAAAGAACATGATCTTGTTCTTTTTTATGGTTACATAGTATTTCGTGGTATATGTAAAATAGGTTGGTGCAAAAGTAAGTGTGGTTTTTGCCATCACTTTAATGGCAAAAACCACAATAACTTTTGCACCAACCTAACACCACATTTCCATTATTCAGTCTACCATTGATAGGCATTAGGTTGAATCCATGTCTTTGCTATTGTGAATAGTGCTGCAATGAGTATATGGGTGCATGTGTCTTTATGGTAGAACACTTTAATATGGCTTTGGGTATATCCCCAGTAATGGGATTGCTGGGTCAAATGGTTGTACTGTTTTACATTCTTCGACAAATCTCCAAACTGCTTTCTACAATGGCTGGACATTAGTTTATAGGAGCAGCAACTGCCAAAATTGCTTTGGGTATTATGGCCATTTTAATGATACGGACCCACCAGGTCCCTCTCATGATACATGAGATTACAATTACAGATTTGGGTGAGGACACAGCCAAACCATGTCAACTCCTTATTCAATAAATGGTGCTGGGAGAGATAGCTGCATACTTTCTCTATAACTTCGCCAACATGTGTTTTTTTTGTTTGTTTTCTTTTGTTTTGTTTTTGTTTGATCGTTTGGTTTTACTTTTTTGTAAAATAGCCACTCTGACTAGTGTTAGATGGTATCTCATTTTGGTTTTCATTTGCATTTCTCCAATGATTAGTGAGGTTGAGAATGTTTTTCATATGTCTTCCTTTGAAAAATGTGTGTTATGTCTTTTGCCCACTTTTTAATGGAACTGTTTTTAGCTCATAATTTTGTTTAAGTTCCTTATAAATTCTGAATATTAGACCTCTGTCAGAGGCTAGTTTGAAAATATTTTTTTCTATACTGTAGGCTTTCTGTTTTTCTATTGATAGTTGTTTTTGCTTTACAGGAGCTTTTTAGTTTAATAAGGTCCCACTTACGATTTTTGTTTTTATTGCATTTGCTTTTGGCATCGTCATCATGAAATCTTTGCCAGGGCCTATGTCCACAATAGCATTTCCTAGGTTGCCCTTCTACATTTAAGTATTTAATCTATCTTAAGTTGGTTTTTGTATGTGGTGAAAGGTAAGGGTCCAGTTTCAGTCTTCTTCATATGGCTAGCCAGCTATCTATCTCAGCACCATTTATTGAATAGGGAGTTGACATGCTTTGGCTATGTCCCCCCCAAAATCTCAAGTTGTAGCTCCCATAATTCCCATGTGTAATGAGAGGGACCTGGTGAGTCCATATCATTAAAATGACCATACTACCCAAAGCAATTTTGGCAGTGGCTTCTCCTATCAAACTACCAATGATATTCTTCACAGAACCAGAAAAAAAAATGTTAGATTGGTGCAGAAGTTAAAAGTAAAAAAAGACTCCCTCATTGAATCATGATGGCTGGTGTTTCTCATTCTGTTCTTGTGATAGTGAATGAGTCTCACAAGATCTGATGGTTTTATAAAGGGAAGTTCCCCCTGCACATGCTCTCTATTTTGCCTGCCATCATGTAAGATGTGACTTAGCTCCTTCTTTTCCTTCCATATGATTGTGAGGCCTCCACAGTCACATGGAATTCTGACTCAATTAAACCTATATTCTTTATAAATTACCCAGTCTCAGATATGCTTTGATTAGCAGCATGAAAACAGACTAATACAGCAGTAGTTTTCCCATCACTTATTATTGTCAGCTTTATTGGAGATCAGATGACTGTAGGTGTGCAGGTTTGTTTCTGTGTTCTCCATTCTGTTCCATTGATCTATGTGTCTGTTTCAGTTCCAGTATCATATTGTTTTGATTACTGTGGCCTTGTAATATACTTTGAAGTCAGGTACCATGATGCCTCTAGCTTTGTTCTTTTGCTTAGAATTGTGTTGGTTATTTGGGCTCTACTTTTGGTTCCATATGAATTTTAAAACAGTTTTTTTCTAGTTCTGTGAAGAATATCATAGGTAGTTTGATAGGAGTAGCAACTGCCAAAATTGCTTTGGGCAGTAGGGCCATTTTGATGATATTTATTCTTTCTATCCATTAGCATGGGACTTTTTCTATTTGTTTGTGTCTTCTCTGATTTCTTCCAGTGGTATTTTGTAATTTTCTTTGTAGAGATCTTTCACTTCTCTAGTAGTTATATTCCTAGGTATTTTATTCTTTTTGTGGTTATTGTGAATGTCATTGAATTTTTTATTTGGCTCTCAGATTAAATGTTATTTGTGTATTGAAATGCTACTGACTTTCATACATTGATTTTGTATAAAGAAAGTTTGCTAAAGCTGTTTATCAACTGAAGGAGCTTTTGAACAGAGATTATGGGGTTTTCTAGGTAGAGAATCACATCATCTGCAAACAGAGATAGTTTGATTTCTCTCTTTTTGTTTGGATGCCTTATTTTTTTTCTCTTCCATGATTCCTCTGGCTAGCACTTCCAATACAATGTTGAATAGGAGGGTTGAGAGTGGGCAAATTTTATCCATCATCATGTTGCTAGCTGGGTATCATATAGATTTGGTTGTGTATTTGCTTTATAGTATCAATGGTCTATGTAGGCAAGTGATGTTTTCTTGTGGTGGCTGATAATGGTGTTTGTTTTCCATATTTAGCACTCCCCTCGGGACCTCTTATAAGACAGGTCTGGTGGTAACAATTTCCCTTAGCTTTGGCCTCAACACTATGATGGGTATTGCGGGCCAGTGTGTTTCATAATGGCAATGGAAGCAGGATCCATATTCACTTGCATATGTCATCATAGCTGTGGCAGCATGGTGGGGTTGGCAGCACTATTTATCACAGCCAAAAAATTAAGACACCTCAAATTTCCACCAGCTGATAGATGAAAAATCAAAATATGGTTTTTCATACAATGGAATACTTTTCAGCAATAAAAATAAATAAAATTATGATACATATTGCAACTTGGATGAATTTTGTAATCATTATGCTAAGTGAAAAAGCCAGTTATAAAACACCACATATTGCATAATCCTATTCATATACAATGTCCAGAATAGGCAAATCCAAAGACATAAAAAGCAAATTAGTGATACAAGAAGTAAATTAATCATTTTGAGAAATTTAGGACAGAAGGAAATAGATTGACTAGTGATGGCTATGGGATTTCTTCTTGAGGTGTTGAAAATGTTTTGACAATAGATATTTTTGAAAGTTATAAAACTATGTGAATATAATAACCACACATTTTTTACTTTAAATAGATAAATTTTACAGAAATAAGTTTTATTTCAATCAATTGGTTATTTCAAAGGTGACCTTAAAAAAGGATTCCAGCACAGGGTTTATTTCTTCAGCCTCCCTTGTATGGGATTTATTTGAGGAGTCAGTTCATTGACAAGGTCAACATCTACATTTTCAAAACTTCTTAACTCCAGATTTTCTAATTTATTTAAAATTGATACCCAAGCTCAATCACTTTCTGGCCAGTATTTGGCAAGCACATATATAAGGCTTTGCTATTTTCCTTTTCTCTGGGGGAAAAGAAAAACAGCAAGGTGAGTATCCCCAGGATCTTCATTAAAATTTACCATTGTGTTAACATATTCAGAGTGTGATATAAAACAGAAAAAATATACAAATATGCATGATAATCAATATAAAATTAATACTATTTGCATATATTATTTTTTACTCAAAATTACTGAGGATTTCAGTAAAATACTTGATAACACAATGAATATAAAAGATGCATGTTTGAACAATACCAACAATAAAGGGTATAAAATATAAAAAAATATCCTGGGCAATACATTAATTATAAATGTGACAACTGAAATGAGTAACTGAGGGATAAGTTGCAATCATCAAAATTTATTAAGCTATTTTAGGGTGTGTCCAGGAAAAACATGAACCACAGACACATCTTTGTTTTTCCACAGATGTTTTCAGGAGATTAGGTATTTTTACATTTCTTGAAAGGAGGGTGGGAATGCATATAGCACAAGAGGCAGGGAGGTTGTTAGGTGAATACTACATTCTACATAAGATGTATGTCTGGAGTGAAAAAAAAGAATAAATAAGGAATCAGTTATGCAGATGTCTTTGGGTAGGTGGTAGAAGGAGTCTTGACTTTATTCTGTATCTGGGAAGATAAGCTTGCAATGAACATTGTCAGTGTGAAGTTTTCAGAGCTAGGCTTAGACTGTAGACCTGAAGACACAATTTGCATGACCTTGTTTATGGGAAACCAGCAAATAATTTATGAAATATCTGTGGTGGCTTTCTTTCCTTAATGTCTGATGCCTTTTACTTCTCCACAGGGATCTGGGTGATGCATACTGTTAGATATAGCTATTCATTAGGAAGAGGACATTATAATTATCTTCCCTTTTGCATATATTCTGATGGTCCTATGATTTTTTAAATTTTCTGTTACAAATGTAGACATTAATATATTATGAATATGCATAAAATAATCAATGTTGAAGTAATGCAAATTTTCTAAAAAATAATCAAAAATGTAATATAATTACAAATAAAATACCCAAGATAAAATTTTAGGTCTTAATAGGAATGCTACTCAATTACTATGAAAACTCTTAGAATTAAATTTTAATTTTGGAACTCATAGCATGAAACATGAGAAGTAATCTGTAAGAGATTTTTGAAATAAATATGCTGACAGCATTTTTTATTTCCTTGTCCTCAGGTGACTAATAAGGACAAGTATGTCTCCGGCTAATCGGGGCAAGTGTGTTTCCTGCTATGTAGCTCTCTCCACATATTTCATTGAGTTACTTGCAGGAACTCAGGAAAGTAGAAGCTACAGGCAAAATTATAAATCAATATATTAAGTTTACACATTGGTTTTGGCCTAAAAGTTTGTGATATCTTAAAGCAGGGGCTTACAGGTCACAGGTATATTTAAAGATTTTCTGATTTGCAGTTGTTGAATAAAGAGAAGCTTTGTTTAAAAATTTGGAGTCAGTAGAAAAATGTTAACTGATAACGGGAGTAACTTTCTCTGAGTCCTTCGGGAAGAAACTTAGAACAAAAGGCAATAAAGTTTAGTCTTTACCTTCTTATGACCTAATCAACTCCTAAAGACTTCACTTGTTAATGTCATCACATTATGGATTTTCAACATATAAATCTTGTGGAGACACGAACATTCAGACCATAGCACCTTCTTTCTGTTGTATTCCTCTCATATCACCACTCTTTTTAATCAGATGTTGTTTCATAGTGGGCAAGTCTATGCCAGCCTACCCCAAAGTCCCAGCAAGCTGAGAGACCAAAGAAAGAGGCTGTCAAACTCAATTTCTTTTGAAGAAACTTTTAATAGAGACTTATGAACAGAAGCTGTATCTGTGTCTCAGGTGGTGGCTCGACAAGATGATGGATCTCTGCACCATTACCCCAGACCCAGAGATTGTATGCCATAGGTCAGGGGCACCCGTGTTTCCGAGGAAATAGGTAGAAATTTGCCCTAAGGGAAGGATTTACTGTAAGTATATGCTCTTACACAAGGAACAATAAACTCAAAGTCTCAGAGGCATTCCAGGAACCAGGGTTGATCAGAAGTTAACATGGCAGTTTATGTTCCAAATGGGGTTGCTCTAGCCTCAACGGACATCAATTTTGAAACACTGATTTCTTAAACTAGCCTAATTTCTAGAGTCTCTGTGTTATCAACCATGGGTTCTTTGGCTCTGAATACAACAGAAATTGAAACAAGGCCCAAAGAGTTTACCCAAACCAGACTTTATCGGAGCTTATGCCTGGGCATAAGGGAGGCAGCAAAAAAAAGATTTCTCTGGCCTGCCCCCTGCAAAGGAATTGGGAAGGCACTTGTTTATAAGGGTCTAAGATGGGAAAGAAATGATGTTCAGGCATGTAGAGGCAGGGAACTTTTAAGCACATGGATCACATGTCTTATTAGCATGTTTAATCTTCATACTGGTGTAATTTTTAGTATTATAATTGAGATAAGGTTAAAGATTGGTCATTTTCATGGCCTTGCACACATGTGGGAGATAGGGCTTCTTCTCTTGAGTACGATTTATGGTAGGAGCTGCTTATTTTAGCTTCCTCAAGGCCCTGCAATCAGTCAGTGTGATGCCTTGAGCAAGATTTATGGTACAACGTCTGGATGGTCTGGTTGGGGTCCCCACTGGCCAAGGGACTCTCCCAAAATCTTGCAGTAGAGATCCCCAGTGCATTAAATGGTGGGAGGCAAGTGCTGAGGGACTATGTTAACTTCTCTTCCCGCGTCCACAAGAGGCATGGTTTCAAAGGCAAGAACTTCCCAGCACCATGCCTCCATCCACCTCCCTATCTGGAAACCTAGAGTTTTTGTCTAACTTTTCCCCGGGTAGGCTAGGTAAAACTTCAGGTGTGCTCCTTTGTTTAAAAAGACCACCAAAAGCCCTGGAAGGAGGGACTCTGTTGTGGGCCTGATGGCCAATCCAGCATCAGAGTCAAAGGTCAATCATTACAGGTGAAGTTTGGAAGAACTCCTCTCACTGAACAAGAACTTGAACGGGGCAGGAGTAACTCTGGGGTTAAAATCCTCACTACTCCCTTACTTATATGGACTCCATCTAAATCTCCCCTATTCCCTTACCTATACGGACTCCATCTCTGGATCCCCTCTGAGGATAGCATGGGAGCTTGCTCTCTCTTTCTCTTTCTTTCTCTCTCTCTCTCTGCCTAATAAATCACTTTCTGCAAAACTCTCAGGATCCATTACTTACTTTAACAAACTCATCACACCACTGGGTCCCTTTCTTCATTCTTGGGTGAGTGAGGCCCAAGGACCTGGGAAAACACATCCAATCGGGGAACAGTGAGCATCTTTGGAACACTCCACAGCCCTGCCCCTGTCAACCAGTTACAAGTGCCATCCTAAATCTGTCTCATTGAGTATGTCTGGTATTTAAAGACAGTATTTTCCAATATTGGCCTTTCATTGCTTATCTTTTGAATTTGTAAAAGTTTTTAGTATTTTATTGTCTTTGCTTCAAACCCAAAGATGAAATGTTCCTCTCATAAAAAGGTCTTCTTTCCTCTTCATATACCCATTGATAGAATAATCTTCTTACTACTATTGGTTCACATTCTAGGCCATTGAAGTCTGAAGACATGAGCAGGTCTATATAAAGGGTAGTCCAAACCAATTGATTTTATTTACATGTTGGGAAAAATGAAGCACAGTAGTCCCATCTTATCCTCAGGGAATACATTCTAAGACCCCCAGTGGATGCCTGAAACTATAGGTAAAACCAAACTTGATTGCTGTCAATCAGAACACGTTTCTGTTCATGTCTGAAACTCACAAATTTAATCCCTTTTTCATGTTGACAAAGCACAAATCACACACTGTGGCTCTAACTTTTGCAGTCGGAGGTGTGAAAGCAAAACTAGCACAAAATTCTGTTTCCTTCTTCATAATTTCATGGATAGAAGATTTGTTCTTACCATGGATCTTAGCAAACTAGCATACAATTTTTTCTTATTAAATTAAAAATGTTTGTTTTTCAACTTAAAGGAAGCACTTTACAGCTTCACTTTGTCATATCCAAATTGCCAGCATTACTACTCTTGTACTTTGAGAGTAGTAGTATTATTAAGTAAAGATTACTTGAACACAGCCACTGAGAAACTTTGACAGTCAATCTCATGACTGAGACAATACAAAGGGACTAACAGGTA
This sequence comes from Cacajao melanocephalus, assembly GCA_963573385.1. Lineage (NCBI taxonomy): Eukaryota > Metazoa > Chordata > Mammalia > Primates > Pitheciidae > Cacajao > Cacajao melanocephalus. The sequence goes on along the minus strand of CAUYLG010064466.1, from coordinate 17,500 downwards.
GGTAGCATATGTACTCAGAACAGCAGCCAATTTAAAACTTATACCTTGTTTATTTCTGAAAAATATTATGAAATATTTTTGAACTGAAGTTCACTATGGATAACCATAACTCTGGAAAGTGAAACTGCAGATAAGATAGGACTACTATATAGCAGTCTTTATAGTTTCTTTCTGTATACCCCTGAATATGTATCAAACTTGAAGAACATTGAAAGTGGCCAGTGTAACCATAAAAGTACAATTTGTCTGAAAGTTCTCAAACTTTTCAACTTTAATGGTAATCCCTTTTATTTTTAGCTTAATATTACCCTATATAACTGGATAAGAAATTGGAGAAGGTTGAGGAGGAAACTAGTAGTAAAATTTTTCCAATTTGGTAATCTTAAAAAGCCTCTGTATAGGAGCACTGTGTGTTTTGAGAGGAACCTTAGATGAAATTAAAACAATGTCTATTCCTGAGCATTAGGTAAAAACTCAGTATCTATTGTTGTAGATGGTATTATCACCTCAAAATATTAGAACTTTTGTTTCAATGATAGGACTTTTGGTTTGTGCCTATTTCGTCATCTAATACCTAAAACTGGGGACATGTAACTGTCACGAAAAGAAAGACCAATTGAGAGCAGTACTGGTATGCAGATGTTAGTGTGGAGCCATCATTTTTTTGTCTTTCAGGAAATCACAGAGTCAATATATAAAATAAATAATTATGCAGAAACAATTTTAATGAAACTGTGTGATAGATAAAAGTCTAAACAATAAAATAAATGAAAGAGCTATTACTTCTTTCCAAAGCAAGGACATCAACCAGAGTGAAAAAGGAGATACGGATAGGGCACTATGCAGATTTCAGATAAAGTCATCTTCAAAGTATATTTCTAGAAAACAATATGCACATCTTGAGATTTAAAGTTTGAAATCTCCTTTTGAAATGTTAGGCTTGTGATAGAAACCTTCCATCAACCTACTTGGGATTTTAAGAAGCAGTATACATATGGATAAATAATCTTACTTAGAAGTTTGGGAAATGAGATGGAGAAAGATGTATAAACAGAAAACTCAAGATATCGTCCCTCTGCCAGAACACCAAATTGAACAACTATCCACTCAACAAAACATTCATAAGAACCAAATTATCAGGCACCTTATTAAGCACTTAGTTTTAACATAATAAAAAATAAAGAGACATTGAACAGGGTAGAAAAGATAGCCTTGTATTGCCTAGATCACCTTTCCTCAACCCCAGGCAACATAGAGTGGTGAAAATCTGTTTGACTGGGGGAGCAAGAACAAATTGACGGTGGGAATTTGCATTGGAATCAAACATTGCCCTGTTACGGTGGAACACAACACAGGACAAGATTAAGCCAGTGCTCTTAAAGAAGCATTTAGACCACTACTGGGCCAGATGGGAATCCTCTACTTCAGCAGGAAGACCCAGAGTTCTAGCCGGCTGCAACATTGGCTGAATAAAGGGGCCTCAGGCCCAGAATAAATTTGAGTGGCAGTCAGAACTCAGTAACTGCAGTAGTATTTGGGCAAGCCCTAAAACCATGCTGGTCTCAGAGGCACCAAGCTTGAGGTGCAACCCTGTTTGACAACAGATGTGGTCGCGATGGAAATGTGTATGTCATCCCTCTTCCAACTCCTGTAATCACCCAGCTGTTCTTCCTCACTGCTGCACAGACAAAACAAATTCACTGAGATCATAGTATCACCATAAAGAAAGACTTTAATTAACAGTAGGCTGACAATATTGAAGATGGAGTTATTACTCAAATTAGTCTCCTTAAGAACTCTGAGGGTAGAGTTTTTACAGACAGTTTGGTAGAAGGGGGCCTAGAAAATGATTGCCACTGACTGGGGATGAAATCTAAGAGATATGGAAAATGGACCTTGTGCACGGAGTCTGTCTCTGGATGGGGGCCACAGAACCAGTTCAGTCATGTGTCATGGGTTTGGGTGGGGCCAGTCAGTTTCCACAATGCGAATTTCCAAAAAACTTCTCAAAATACCAACCTTAGGTTCTATAGTACTGATGGTATCTATAGGAGCAATAAGGGAAGTTACAAATGTTGAGACCTCTGGCCATATGACTCCTGAGCAGTAAGGGATTATAAAACTATGTCTACATAGTAGCAGAATTCAAGCTTCTTCCATAATCCTAATCTCATAGTCTCATGGTCTTTCATTAGTTTTAGTCCCTGAGCAAAGAGGGGGTTAGTTTTAGGGAGGCACTATTATCATTTCTAAGATAAACCATAAACTAAATTCCTCTCATGGTTAGCTTGGCTTATGTCCAAGAATGAGTGAGGACAGCCACACTATGAGTCTAGAAGCAAAATGGAGTCAACCATGCTGTATTTCTTTCATTGTCATAATTTTTGCAAAGATGGTTTTACTCCAGGTAGTGCTACTGAAGGAGGGACTCCTACCACTTGAGGAAAGGAGAGGAAAGAGTATAGAGGACTTTGTCTTGCAAGTTTTACAGTAGCTCAGCTACAGTAAAATAAAGTACCAGGAGATTTCTAAAGCCCCAGATTCCAGGAATTTGTTCATAGATGGAGTTTCTAGATCCATTCTTGGTCAGAAAGTAGTCTACATTCCTGGAGGAATGGACGAAAGCCCAGCAAAAGTCACCACTTTCTGACTAATGTGGCCTTCTGCCTTGAATAAGCATCAGCCACAGCCAGGCAGTCATACAGCCATGGGCCTTTGGTGAGCCCCAGTACTGTTCTGGCCTGGAAGGCTGTGAGCTTCAGGTGTGACCCAGCATGATGCCATTTGTGGTGGTCACTGGAGTGGTTGCATCATCTGTCCCCCAACTCCAGGCAGCCAAGCACAGAGACAGACTTCTTCTGCTTGTGGAAAAGAGAGGAGAGGTAGAGAGAGAGAGGGAGACTTTGCTTTGTAACTCAGGAAATTCTATCTTATCTTCACCAAGTTCACGAAAGGTGTGTATCTAGGAATTGGCAAGAGTCACAGTATTCCTGGCTTAGCGCACCTCTCTTCCTCCTGTGCTGAAACAGCTACAGTGACCACAGTCTTAGATAACAACACTCAGTTCTTTATGAATTCTGAGAAAGTATTCTCAAGAAGGATGGGTACAAACAAGTCTAAATTGTGAAGATTGGAATAAATACCTAACTTTACAATGCTGGACATCAACGATTATCTACAAATATTAAGAACATCAAAGAAAATGTGACCTCAGCAAATGTACTAAGGGCATCAGCAACCAATCCTGGCATGACAAAGCTATGTGACTTTTCAGTGAGGGAATTCAAAATAGCTGTGTTGAGAAAGTGCAACAAACTTTAAGGTAACATGAAAAAGTAATTCAGAATTCTATCAGATAAATTTAACAAAGAGATGGAAGTAATATAAAAAAAAAACAAGCAAAATTTCTGGAGCTAAAAAATTTAATTCACAAACTACAAAATGTGTCACAGTGTCTCAAAATCAGAATTGACCAAGCAGAAGAAAGAATTAATGATCTCAAAGACATGCTACATGAAAATTTAGTTGGAGAAAAAGAATGAAAAAATAATAAAAACAAAATATGCCTATAAGATATAGAAAATAGCCTCAAAATGGCAAATCTAGGAGTTATTGACCCTCAAGAGAACGTAGAAAAAGAACTGAGGGTCAGAAATTTATTCAAATAAATAATAAAAGAGAACTTTTCAAACCTAGATAGAAATATGAATATCTATATATAAAAATGTTAAACAACAACAAGCAGATTCAACCCAAATAAAGCCACTTCAAGGAAATCATAATCAAACTCTCAGAGATCAAGGACAAAGAAAAGTTCTTAAGGCAGGAATAGAAGAGAAGCAAATAACATTTAATGGAGTTCCAACACATCTGGCAGCAAAATTGCAGTATAAACCTATATGCCATGAGGAAATAGGATGATATATTGAAATTGATGAAGTAACAGACATTTTCAACCTAGCTATTATGTCCAGCAAACTTAACCTTGAAACACGAAAGAGACATCTTTGTCATGAAATCTTTGGCTGTGTCTATGTCCTAAATGGTATTGACTACATTTTCTTCCAGAGCTTTTTGTAGTTGTGGGATTTACATTTAAGTCTTTAGTTGACAAATGGAATTTCATTAAACTAAAGAGCATCGGCCCAACAAAATAAACTATCAACTGAGTAAACATAGAACTTAGAGAATGGAAGAAATTTTTTTTTTGCAAACTATACATTTAACAAAGGTCTAATATCCAGGATCTGTAAGGAACTTAAACAAAGTTACAAGAAAAAGAAATCAAAAAATGGGGAAAGGACATGAACAGACACTTTCAAAAGGATACATACATGTAGCCAAGAAGCATATTTTTAAAAAGCTCAATATTACTGATCATTATGAATCAGTGCAGATCAAAACTACAATGAGATATTATCTCACATGAGTCAAAATGGTTATTGTTAAAATGTCAGAAAATCTCACATGATTCAGAATGGCTATTGTAAAAATGTCAAAAATAATAGATCTTGATGAGGTTGTGGAGAAAAAGAAGTGCTCATATACTGTTAGTGGAAGTGTAAAAGTTCAACCATTGTGAAAGAAACTGTAGCAAATTCTTCCAACAGCTAAAGACAGAATTATCATTTAGCCCAGCAATCCCATTACTGGGTATATACCCAAAGCTATATAAATCATTCATTTATAAAAGTCACATCCACACATGTGTTTATTGTAGCACTATTAACAATAGCAAAGATGTGAAATCAATCTTAATGCCCAACAATGATATACTGGATAAAGAAAATGTATTACATATAAACTGTGGAATACTATGCAGCCATGAAAATGAAACAAGATCAAGTCTTTAGCAGGGACGTGGAAGGAGCTGGTGGCCATTATTCTTAACAAACTAAGGCAGAAACAGAAAATCTAATACAGCCTGTTCTCACTTATAATCAGAAGCTAAATGATGAGAATACATGGACACATAGAGGGAAATAACACACACTTGGCATATTAAAGAGTGAAGGGTTGGAGGTGGGAGAGGATCAGAAAGAACAACTAATGCTTACCAGAAATATTCTGTAAGACAAAACCCCATGACACAAGTTTACCTATCTAAAAAACTTGCACATGTACCACTGAGCGTAAAAGTTACAAAAAGAAACATGAAAGATAAATCAAGACTTTTTTAAACAAAATATGAGGGATCTTGTAAATACTAGACCTATCTTACAAGAAATGCTAAGGTGAGTTCTTAAGCTGAAAGAAAACGATGCTAATGAACAACAAAAAAATCACATGAAGCTATAAAACTCACCAGTAAAAGTAAATAGAGAGAATAATACAGAATACTCTGAAATTATAATTGTATTGCGTGAACCAGCCATACCTTTAAAATGAGAACTAAAAGACAAACTTCTCAAAAACAATAACTATGACAAATTGATAAAAGATAAACAATATAAAAAGATATAATTGGAGACACCAAAAAGTCAAAAAGCAGTTGAGGATGAAGTTAAAATGTAGCCTTTTAGTGTTTTCTTTGCTTGTTTTTTACTTTTCTTTGTTATCAGAGTTTAGTTGACAGCAGTTTAAAATAATTGGCTCCATGATATTGGCAGACCTTGTAATAAATGCAATACAAAAGCATAGAGAAGATACATAAGAAATAAAAAGCAGGAAACTAAAACATACTACCAAAGAAAATCACTTACACAAAAAGTAAGAAGGAAAAAGAGGACTAATAAAACAACCAGAAACAAACATAACAAGTAAATCTCGTTAAGAACTCTATCACTGCAAGTAAAAAAATGGCAGTAGTATTATCTATCAATAATGTTGAATGTCAATTGATTAAATTATCTGATCAAAAGACATAATATGGCTCAGTGGATTAAAAAACAGCAAGAAAAAACAAGACCCAACTGTATGCTGCCTATAAGAAATTCACTTCACCTATAAAGACACATATAGAATTTTTAAAAAATAGATTAAAAAATAACATGCAAATTAAGATAAAAAAGATTAAGAGTAGCTATTCATATATCAAATAAGATAGTTTCAAAACAAAAATAATAAAATGAAAAAGTAGGTCATATGCACTGATAAATGAGTCACTTCATTAAGAAGATACAATTCTAAGTATATATACACCCAACATCAGAGTACCTAAATATATAAAGTAAATATTAGAGCTAAAGAGAAATGTAGGGCCAGGGACAGTGGCTTACGCTTGTAATATCAGCCCTTTGGGAGGCCAAGGCAGGTGGATCACCTGAGGTCAGCAATTAGAGACTAGCATGGCCAACACTGTGAAATCCCATATCTACAAAAAAATTAGCTGGGCATGGTAGCGGGCGCCTGTAATCCTATTTACTCAGGAGGCTGAAAAAGCAGCATCCCTTGAACCCAGAAGGCAGAGGTTGCAGTGAGCCAAGATTGCACCATTGTACTCCAGCCTGGGCAAAAAGAGCGAAAATGTCTCAAAAGAGACAGGTAGACGCCAAAACAATAAAAATTAAGTACATTAACATCACACTTTCAGCATTGGTTAGATCACTGAGAAAGAAAATCAACAATAAAATGTCAAATTTAATCTGCACTATTCACCAAATTGAACTAATAAATATTTGCAGAATATAGTATCGAACAGCTGCAGAATATAAATTCTTCTCATAAACACATGAAACATTCTTAAAGACCGTATGTTAGGCCATAAACCAAGTCTCCACAAATTCAATTAAAAAAATAGAATTATACCAAGTATCCTTTCTGACCACAATAGAATAAAGTTAGAAACTAATATAGATAGGAGCTTTGAAACTATACAAATACGTGGAAATTAAACAATATGCTCCTAAATCACCACTGCATTAAATTAGAATTTAAGAAAGAAATTTAACAATTTATTAAGACAAATTAAAATGGAAACACATTATACCCAAACTTATGCAATAGTACAAACAGGGAGGTGTATGCTAGTAAATGCCTAGATTAAAAAAAAAAATAGAAAGGCTTTAAATAAATATTCTAATGATGCATCTTAAATAATTAGAGTAAAAAGAGCAAACCAAACCCCAAATTAGTAGAAGAAAACACAAAATAAAGATCAGAGCAAAAATAAATTGAGAACCAAAAAATAAATCAAAATATTAATGGAACAAAAAATTGGATATTATAAAAGACAAACAAAATCAACAGATTTTCCACATTAGTCCATTGTCACACTCCTATAAAGAACCACCAGAGACTGAGTAATTCATTTAAAGAAAAAGGATGTTTAATTGGCTTACAGTTCTAGAGGCTGCATAGGAAGCATGGCTGTGAAGGATCAGGAAACTTATGATCACGTCAAAAGGCAAAGGGGAAGCCAGTACATCATATTACCTGACTGAAACAACAGAAAGAGAGTGAAGGAGGAGGTCTACACAGTTTTAAACAACCAGATATTGTGAGAACTCTATCATGACACAGCACTGGGTGAAGGGGGGTGCCAAACTATCAGAAACCACCCCCATAATCCAATCAACAGGCCCCACCTCTGACAGTTGGGATCAAAATTCAACATGAGAATTGGGTGGGAACACAGAGCCAAACTATATAATTCCATCCCTGGGCCCTTCCTAATCTCATGTCCTTCTTATTTTCCAAAACACAGTTATACCTTCTCAATAGTCCTCCAAGTGTTAACTCATTTCAGCATTAACTCAAAAGTCTGATTTCAAAGTCTTATCTAAGACAAGGCAAGTTCCTTCAACTTACTACCTGTACAATAAAAAACAAGTTAGTTACTTCCAAGATTTAATGGTGGTACAGTCATTGGGTAAATGGTCCTGTTCCAAAAGAGAAAAATTGGCCGAAAGGGGTTACAGGCCTCAGGCAAGTCCAAAAACCATCAGGAAAGTCATTAAATCTTAAAACTCTAAAACAACCTCCTTTTATTTCATGTCTCACATCCAGGACATACTGATGCAAGCTGTGAGCTCCCAAGGAATTGGGCAGCTCTGCCTCTGAGGATCTGCAGCACACAGCCCCCACAGATGCTTTCACAAGCTGACATTGAGTACCTGCAGCTTTTCCAGACGCACTGTGCAAACTGTTGGTGAATCTACTCTTCTGGGGTCTGGAGGATGATGACCCTCTTCTCACACTCCACTAGGCAGTGCCCCACGGGGTCTCTGTGTGGGGGCTCCAACCCCACATTTTCCATCTGCACTGCCCTACGAGAGGTTCTCATGACAGATCCACTCCTGCAGAAAACGTCTGTGTAGACATTCAGATGTTTCCATATATCCTCTGAAATCTAGGCAGATGCTCCCAAGCCTTAACTTTTGCCCTTTGTGCACCCACGGGCCCAACACCCCATCACATGGAAGTCACCAATGTTACTTATGGCTTGCACCCTCTGGATCAAATTCCTGAGTCATATGCGGGGCCATTTCAGCCATGGGTGGAAATGGAGCAGATGCGATGTGGGATGCCATATCCTAAGGCTGCACAAAGCAGTGGGCCCTGGCCCCACTCACAAAATTATTTTTCCCTCCTAGGCCTCCAGGTCTGTTATGGGAGGGGCTGCCACAAAGGTCTGTAAAGTTGTCTCAGGGCCACTGTCTTGCCTATTACATTAGACTTCTTTTTACTCTTGCCTATTCTTCCCACTGTCTGGCCTATTAACATTCGACTCCTTTTTAGTCATGCAAATTTCTGCAGCTGGCTTGAATTTCTCCGCAGAAAATGAATTTTTCTTTTATACCACGTGGTCAGGCGGCAAATATTTCAAATTTGTATGTTCTGCTTCCCTTTTAAATGTAAGTTCCAATTTCAGACCATCTCTTTCTGAATGCACATGAGTATACTCTTAGAAGCAGCCAGATCACATGTCTAACACTTTGCTGCTAGGAAATGTCTTCCAACAAATGCCCTTCATCATCTCTTCCAGGTTCAAATTTCCACATATCTTTAGAGCAGGGACACAATGCTACCAGTTTCTTTGCTAAAGCACAGCAAGAGTTACCTTTATTCCAGTTCCCAATAAATTTCTCACCTCAATCTGAGACGACTTCTTCCTGGAATTGATTGTCCATATCACTATCAGAATTTTTGTCAAAACTATTCAACAAATTTCTAGAAAGTTTGAAACTTTCCCTCATCTTCCTGTATTTTTCTGAGCCCTCCATACTGTTCCAACTTTGCTTCCACATTTTCAGTTGTCTTTGTTGCAATGCCTCACTTCTCTGGTACAAGTTTTCTTTATTAGTTCACTCTCACACTGCTATAAGGAACTGCCTGACACTGGATAATTTATAAAGAAAAGAGGTTTATTTGGCTCATGGTTCTACAGGCTGTACAGGAAGCATGGCTGGGGAGGCCTCAGGAAACTTGGAATCACAACAGAAGGCAAAAGGGAAGCTGGTACATCATACAGACCAACTAAAAAAATAAAAATAATAAAAAACCCAAATCAGCAAAGTCAGAAGCAAAAGGGAGACCTTACAACTGACACCACAAACATTAAAAGGATTATTAGAGAAAATTATAAGCAATCGTATGCCAATAAATTGGAAAACTTAGAAGAAATATATATGTTTCTAGACACATACAATGTAGCAAGTTTGAAGAAATATAAAATCTGAACACAATAAGAAGTAATTAAACAATAATAAAAATTCTCCCATCAAAGAAAACCAAGACCTGATGACTTCACTGCTGAATTTTATCAGACATTTAAAGATAAACTAAGACCAGTCCTTCTCAAACTATTTCAAAAAAGTCAAAAAGTAAATACTTTTAAACTCATTCTATGGGGCCAGTATCACTCTGATACAAAAAGTAGACAAAAATACAACAACAAAAAAACTACAGGCCAATATCTCTAATGTACACAGATGCAAAAACCCTCAACAAAATACTAGAAAATTGAATGACACATTAAAAAGGTAATTCATGATGATCAATTGGGATTAATTTTAGCAGTGCAAATATGTTTCAACATATTCCAGTCAATAAATTGAATACATCGCATCAACAAATAAAAGTAACATATGATCACTTCATTGATACCAGAAAAGCATTCAGTAAAATCAACAAAGAAACATCAGTAGCATTTCTATATGCCAGCAGCAAAGCATCTTAAAAAGAAACCAAGAAATTAATAATATTTACAATAACTACAAAAAACTAGAAATAAACTTAACCAAAAAAGTCAGAAATCTCTATGTCGAAAACTATATGACATTGATGAAAGAAACTAAAGAGAACACAAATGAAAAGGTAGTCCATGTCCATGGTTTAGAAAAAGCCAATATTGTTAAAATGTCCATACTACCCCAAGCAATCTATAGATTCAATGCAATCCCGACTCAATTTCCAATGATATTCCTTACAGAAATAAAAAATGTTCTAAAATTATATAGATCAAAGAACATAATAAAGTCCATATATGACAATTATATAGATCAACCAAAGAACCAGAATAGTGAATGCAGTTATGAGAAAAAAGAGCAAAGCTGTAGGCATTACATTACTTGACTTCAACTTATACTACAGAGCTATAGTAATTAAAATACCAAGGTACTGGCCTAAAAACAGACATATAGATCAACAGAACAGAATAGAAAATCCATTAAATAATCCACAGATATGAAACTGGTTCAAGTGTTTCATAAAAGCAATATTTATGGGTTTTTAAACAAACATAATAATTGGCCTTTTGAATCTTAAAACTTATATTTGTCTCATCTGCGTTTCTTCTTCAGAAAACCAACCCTCAGGTAAGGAATTAAAACTCATCAGAGTACCACATCCAGGCAGTGAGATGCCAGATCCCTCCCTCATGATTTCTTCCTTACCTCTCCCAAATTTGTTTCCCTTTTTCCCTGCTACCTATATCCCCCAATTTTAGGCATTCACAGAGACGTATTTGAGACTGAATCCCCATTCTCCATTGCTGCAGTACTCAACCAGTTATTCTTCCCTGGCAATATTTGCTGTCTAAGTAACTGGCATTCTGTGTGGCAAACAATGGGACCTAGACTCAACCCCTGATATTTTAATAACACACATGCAGCCAACTCATTTTCAACAAAGTCACCAATATTATTCATTGGGGAAAGGACAGTCTCCTCAGTAAGCGGTGCTGGGAAAACTACATATCCATATACAAAAGAATAAAACTAGACAACTATCGCTTGTCACATTTAAAAAGTCAAATCAGATTGGGTTAAAGGTCTAAATGTAAGACCTCAAACTTTGGAACTATTAGAAGAAAACATTTGGGGAAATGTTCCAGGACATTGTGCTGGGAAAAGATTTATTGAATAAGACCTGAAAAGCATAGGCAACCAAAGCAAAAATGGTCAAATGAAATTACATCAAGTAAAGTGTTTTTGCACAGCAAAGGAAACAACTAGCAAAGCGAAGAGACAAGTCACAGAAGAGGAGAAAATATTTGCAAACTATTCAACTGACAAAGAATTAGTAACCAGGATATGTAAAGAATTCAAACAACTCAATAGCTAAAAAAAAAAAATTCTGATTAAAAATTGGGAAATATATAAGAATAGACTTTTTTAAAAATTCTTTTTCAAAGAAGACATACAAATGGCCAAAAGGGATATGAAAAAATGCTCAACATCACTAATAATTAGAGAAATGCAAACCTAAAATACAGTAAGTTGTCATCTCACCCTGTTTAAAAGAGCTATTACCAAAAATACAAAAAAAAAAAAAAAAGAAAAAAAGAAAAAAAAACCAGCAACATAAATTCTGGCAAGCATGCAGAGAAAGAGGAATGCTCATACACTGTTGGTGGGAGTGTAAATTAGTATAACCACTATAGAATATACTATGAACATTTCTCAAAAACTGCAAGTCGCACTACCATATGATCTACCAATCCCCCAAATGGATATATATCCAAAAGAAAGAATATCAGTATAGTGAAGACATATCTATACATCCATGTTTATTCAGCACTATTCAAAAGAGCCAAAATACGAAATCAACCTACTTGACCTTCAACAGTGAATGAAGAAAATATGGTACATTATACACAGTGAAATGTAAGTCAGGCATTAAAAAAAAAATGAAATTCTGTCATTTGCAACAGTATGGATGGAACTGGAGGACATTATGTTAAGTAAAACCACTCAGACACCAAAAGACAAATGCCTTATGTTTTCACTTATATGTGGAAGCTAAAAAAATTCATCTCATGGAGCTAGAGAGTAAAATTATGGTTACCTGAGACTGGGAAGAGTAATGGGGTTGGAGAAATAAAGAAGGACTGGAAAATATGAAAGGTACAAAAATATAATTAAATAGAAGGAATAAGATCTAATAATTGGTAACATAATAGGGAAACTACAGGTAATAACTTATTGTATATTTCAAAATAACCAGATGAATGGAATTGGAATATTCCTGAACACACAGAAATGATAACTGTTTGAAATAATACATATTCCAATTATCCTGATTTGATTATTTCACATTGTATCAAAATATCATATTCACCCTAAATATTTACAACTGTTATTCATAAAATTTTGAAATTCATAAAAATTTCATTAAAATTAGAAATAAAAAATTTAGTGTCACATTTGGTGTTTAGTTCTGGTGTATGTATGGACATAGATATAAAAAGAACAGAATAGAATGTCTAGAAGTAAATACAATTTATACTTAACATATGGAAGGTTCATGCCATGATCTGAATGTTTATCACTCTCAGCATTCGTATGTTGAAACACAATCTAATACTCTATCAATGTACAGTGTTAAAAGTTAGGGCCATTTGTAAGTGTTTAGATCAGAAATAAACTTCTGTCGTTTGTAAGCCACCCAGTCATGGTATTTTGTTATAGTTCCCCTAACAAAAAAAAATATATAGTTTCTTTCAAAGACAGTAAGGATGGGTTATATAAAAAATTTTATTAGATAAACAAAGTAGCTGTTTCAGTGAAAAGATTAAATCTTCACCCTTTCCCTACACCCAACACAATAATAAATTCCAATGGATCCATTTCAGTTATAAAATATGATGTTATAACAAAACTTGAAGAAATCATGAGAGAGAAAATTTGGGGAAGAAAAATGGGAAGAAATCGTGGAACAAAGTATGACATGAAAGTCAGAAATTATAGAAGATAAGATTGCTAAACTTGACTAATTAAAAACATAACTTTGCTCAAAACCACAACATAAAAAGTAGAAAGAAAAATGATAAATTAAGAAAATATTTACAAATTATACAAGAGAAAAAAATACCTTTAATATATCAAATGTTCTTACAAACTAATAACAAAAATACCCAAGAGAGAACTGGCAAAGGAGAGTTCAAATAATACAAAGTATAAATGACTCAAAACATATTTTCAAAAGCTCAGCCTCAATTTTATAAGAAAAGAACAAATTAAATTATATTAAGATAAATTATTTTATTAAAATGCTAATTTTTCCAGAAAGATAATACCATGTTTGCAAGCGGAAAGATAAAAAAGGATAGCTATTGTGGTTAAGACAATAAACTGGAATAGTTTCTGGGGAAAGAAATCTGGTAGAATCTATCAAACTTACAAATGCAAATTTATTTCACCTAGAAATTCAATTTCTAGACATTTATGCTATAAATATACTTACAATTGTAAGAAATTTTGTATTAATAACCATGTTTTTTAGTTATAACTAAGTTCAGAAATAATCTAAATAATAATCCACAGGGCTACTTAAAAACATATACAATCCAACTTTGTGCTATTTAAAAAGGAAATTATTAGTTAACAAAGAGCCAAGTTATGTGTGCATTTTTTTATTCATTTATAAGTAGAAAAGAGAGAAAACAAGCACAATGCAGGAGAGTGTCAGGGTGTCCTAATATTTAGAAACAAAGGTAGAAAATTATATATAGATACATTTATGAGTATGTGTTTGCCTGAATTTACATAAAATATCTATGATAGTGTAAAAGAGACACTAATGGCATAATGGTATGATTTGCTTCTATGAAGGGGAACTGAATAATGGGGGAGAAAGGGTGAGTACCTGGTATTTTATTCCTATTAAATTTGAATTTATTTAAATTCAATTGAATTTTGAACCAAGTGAGCATATTATCCATTCAAAAAATATAAATAAAATATTTGTTTTCAAAAACATTAAATGAAAAGTTTTATATAGACTACAAGAAAGCTTGTTTGCCCGCATATCATCTGAGCTGTTAAAGACACTAGCCATGTGTTGGTTTGTGCTGCTTAAGTCTATGTAGTTAGACAAAGACAGCAAGGAAGAGGCTTCTGAGCTGCTTTCTATGTATGTGATTAGGCCATGGTAAGGGGCAGTGGCCGTGGGACATGAGGGAGATCTTAATTCTTTTAATCTTAGATGAGGCAGGAAACTCCTGCTAATCTTAGATGAGCATGAGTGTCTTGTGCAGCTTCAGGTACTGACAAGAGTCAGATTATTTAGAAGGGCCCAGCTCTCATTCAGCACCCATGCAGAAGAGGGTTAGAAGTTCTGGTTTTTTATGAGCACTAAATTTTAATACACAGTGTCTCAACTAATAAGGATGAATGTATGCCACATTCTGACAACAAACATTGACAATTCCCTTTGCATGTAAGTGTAAGTAAAATGATAGGGTTAGAGAGAGAAAAGTATCCTTTTGAATATTCATCAAAATAGGAGAGAGGACAAAAAAAAATGTTATTCTTACTGACCAAATCTAACTGGATATAGAGACAGAAGTGATATTTTTCATCTCTCCCAATCAATAACATTTTATTTTACTGAGGGGATGCTTGAGAAGACTACATATTTTTTTTTGGTAGTGAATGTAAGGTTTTCTGCCTAAAGGTCTGTTGGATTCCTGTTTTAATCTTTCATTTCGAACATTATACTAAATAATTTCCTGTAGTCAATCTTGAGTATAATCTTGGAATTTGAATGGGTTCTTCTAGCTTCAAACTCATCTCTTTAATCATCTTTGATAAACATTATTCTTTCACATTTCTGGTTTACCTCTGTATGATGTTTTCTCAGGAAATCATATTTCCAAGATGTATGAATTTTATTGTCTGTATTTTTCCAACCCTTCATTGTTTTCTACCTCTTTGCCATTTTTTTCTCTTTTTCTTTTTTTTTTTTTTAATTGTACTTTAAGCTCTGGGGTCCATGTGCACATCTTGAAGGGTTCTTGCATAGGTACACACATGCCATGGTGGTTTGCAGTC
Organism: Cacajao melanocephalus; assembly: GCA_963573385.1. NCBI lineage: Eukaryota > Metazoa > Chordata > Mammalia > Primates > Pitheciidae > Cacajao > Cacajao melanocephalus. Next base: position 2,285 of record CAUYLG010064466.1, on the reverse strand, counting down.
TCTTTCCCCCACCCCTTTGCCTACATCAGGCATTTCTCCCAGTGTTTTCTCTCCCCCCTCTGTCCCTCCCCTAGTCCCCCAGCCCCCAACCTACCCCAGTGTGTGATGTTCACCTCCCTGTGCCAATGTGTTCTCATTGTTCAACACCCACCTATGAGTGAGAACGTGGTGTTTGATTTTCTGTTCTTGCGTCAGTTTTCTGGGAATGATTGTTTCCAGATCTATCCATGTCCCTACAGAGGACACAAACTCATAATTTTCATGGTTGCACAGTATTCCATGATGTATATGTGCCACGATTTCATTGTCCAGTCTATCATTGATGGGCATTTGGGTTGGCTCCAGGTCTTTGCTATTGTAAACAGTGCCACAGTGAACATATGTGTACATGTGTCTTTATAGTAGAACAATTTCTAATCCTTTGGGCCTATACCCAGTAATGGGATTGCTGGGTCAAATGGGATTTCTATTTCTAAATCCTTGAGGAATTGCCACATTGTCTTCTACAATGGTTGAGCTAATTGACACTCCCACCAACAGTTAAAAAGTCTTCCTTTTATTCCACAACTTCTCCAGCATCTGTTGTCTCCAGATTTTTTTAATGAATGCCATTCTAACTGGCATGAGATGGTATCTCAATGTGGATTTGATTTGCATTTCTCTAATGACTAGTGATAACGAGCATTTTTTCATGTTTGTTGGCTGCGTAAATGTCTTCTTTTGAAAAGTGTCTGTTCATATCCTTTGCCCACTTTTTGATGGGGTTGTGTGTGTTTTTTTCTTGTACATCTGCTTTAGTTTTTTGTAGATTCTGGATGGTAGCCCTTTTGTCAGATGGGTAGATTGCAAAAATCTTTTCCCATCCTGTTGGTTGCCAGTTCACTCTCATGGTTGTTTTCTTTGCTGTGGAGAAACTCTTACATTTAATTAGATCCCACTTGTCTAGTTTGGCTTTAGTTTCCATTGCTTTTGGTGTTATAGTCATGAAGTCCTTGCCTATGCCTATGTCCTGAATGACATTGCCTAGGTTTTCTTCTAGGGTTTTTATGGTATTAGGAATTATGTTTAAATCTTTAATCCATTTGGAGTTAACTTTAGTGTAAGGTGTAAGGAAGGGGTCCAGTTTTAGCTTTCTGCACATGGCTAGCCAGTTTTCCCAGCATCAGGGAACAGGAAATCCTTTCCCCATTGCTTGTTTTTGTCAATTTTGTCAAAGATCAGATAGTTTTAGATGTGTGGTATTGCTTCCAAGACCTCTATTCTGTTCCATTGGTCTATAGCTCTGTTTTGGTACTAGTACCATGCTGTTTTGATTACTGTAGCCTTGTAGTATAATTTGAAGTCTGGTAGCATGATGAACATAAATGCAAAAATCATCAATAAAATACTGGCACACCGAATGCAACAGCACATCAAAAAGCTTATCCATTATAATCAAGTAGGCCTCATCCCAAGGATGCAAGTCTGGTCCAACACATGCAAATTTATAAATGTAATCCATCACATAAACAGAAACAAAAAGAAAAACTACATGATTATCTCAATAGATGCACAGAAGGCCTTTGACAAAATTCAACAGCGCTTTATGCTAAAAACCCTCAATAAACTAGGTATCAGTGGAACATATCTCAAAATAATAAAAGCTATTTATGACAAACCCACAGCCAATATCATATTGAACAGGCAAAAACTGGAAGCATTTCCTTTGAAAACTGCCACCAGACAAGGATGCCCTCTCCTACCACTCCTATTCAATATAGTATTGGAAGTTCTAGCCAGAGCAATTAGGCAAGAAAAAGAAATAAAGGGCATTCAATTAGGAAAAGAGGAAGTCAAACTGTTTCTGTTTGCAGACGACATGATCATATATTTAGAAGACCCCTTTGTCTCAGCCCAAAACCTCCTTAAGCTGATAAGCAACTTCAGCAAAGTCTCAGGACACAAACTCAACGTGCAGAAATCACAGGCATTCCTATACACCAATAACAGATAAACGGAGAGCCAAATCATGAGTGAACTCCCATTCACAATTGCTACAAAGAGAATAAAATACCTAGGAATACAACTAACAACGGATGTAAAAGATCTCTTCCAGGAGAACTATAAACCACTGCTCAAGGAAATAGGAGAGGACACAAACAGATGGAAAAACATTCCATGCTCATGGTTAGGACAAATCAATATCGTGAAAATGGCCATAGCCCCCAAAGTAATTTACAGATTCAAGGCTATCCCCGTCAAGCTACCATCAACCTTCTTCACAGAACTGGTAAAAACACTTTTTT